>JAQIXX010001529.1:0-32754 GCA_034700605.1 Willowsia nigromaculata
CTGTGATGCAGTGTTCCGGTAAGACGACATAGAAAACTGCCAAATCCAAAACTGGCTGCCACGGTGCATGGCTTGCAGATACCACCATTGGATATAACCCAAACACCAAGTCCCTTTCGTAATTCCTTGGCTCCAGGGCGTAAGCAAGGAGAACCCTGAGACTGTAGATAACGTTTCCGAAGCCATAGGTAAAGTCGATACGATTCTTATCATTGCATATCCACTGGTTTATGTAAATATATATTATCTGTGACAGAGCGCTCATCACCAAAATCACAATGAACATTGCTATCATTGTAACCTTCCTTTCAAGATAGCGGCCAATGGTGAACAAAGTCACTGAATTCACCAGCATACTGATCTTACTGAAATGAAAGAACTGTGCGACAAACAAACGCCAATACTGCTTCTCCTTCCAGACGTACTTCAAGCTGACGTAGATGTCTTCGTCCTTGTAAACACCAAATTGTTCCCTACAAAGGTACAGGAGGAGATGCAGGAAGCACAGACCAGTAGCAACGGGAGGGAAATTTAACGCTCTTCTGGACTCCATCAGATGGCGTCGTCGACTCTGGGACTCGTATGATGGTGCGTCAGGTATGTATTCACCGTCTCGAATAACGTATCGCGTTTGGATTCCACCAACTCGCTCGAAACCGTCCTGTAAATGCTTGATAAGTATTTGAGTTTTGTTGTTGTTACCACCGTCTCCACTTGAGCTGGAACGGGTGGCAGTCGATCTTTCGCCTTGGTCCAACTGGTTTCGAATAGTTAGCCGATTCCTCCGCGAGAGTTTTCGGAAAGTAGGAAGGGCGGCTTTACGTTGAGATACGTTTTGCCCGTTTGTCCCTTGTTGATTTGGGCGTCTAGAATAGACGTAATTCAACGAAGGGTCCATTTTCCCCGTGCATTCTTTCAAATTTACTTCACGGCTTAGGGCAAAATGAAAATTATCCTGATTTGAACAGGATCATTGATAAACCTACACATAACAGTGAAAAAAGGAAGCATACACGCACAAGTAACCTGCACAACCAGTAATAATAGGTATGCAAGTTGACATGCAATCAGTGTGCCGAAAGACAGACAGGGGAAGGATTCGTACGGAGGACGATTTTCAGAGGCAACCAGAATGTTTGATAATACTTTGCTACTTATAATGTGAATTACTATGAGTCTCTCTGTTTCACGGGAAATAAGTTAAGTAGATGCTGGCTCCCTGACTGTGCTGCTTTTTTGTCCTTGTCACAATCAAATTGAATTGGATTGGTTGGAAGTCAGAGAAAGTGAGAGTTGAACACGGAATGGAATGCTAGTTGCCTTGATGAATGCTAAACAGTTTTGCAAGGGGAAAGTTTTATTCTCTCTCGGTGCTCGTGTCTGTTGGTCTCCTGAAGTATGGTCTTTCGCTTTAGTGTCAAAGTGACACCTCATCATGACATTCCATTCCAATAAAAAATAAATGGGATCGAAAGCGACCTGTCATAGTCAAATTTATCCAGTACTTCGATCAACCAACTACCTTTATTCTATTCCCTTCATAGTATGTATAATATACAAGAGTAGAGCACAATTTTAATTTTTTCTCTCAACAAAAAATAAATTTTATGTTGACAAGACACAAGATTTGTCAGAATTCCAACTGGATTTTGTAAAAGTATATACAAGCATATACATTCCCATACAATATAATCTCTCTATTTATATCATAAATATTATATTATACAAAAATGCTGTTGGACTTCCAATTCCAGACTATGTGGAATGCACGTGTGTCAGCGAAATTCAAATTGCGCAATTTGAATGTTATTCTTCAAGCCCCTAGTATACTTTAGAAAAATGTGCTTCGAAAGAGCAACTATATTCTCTTTTAAAACACACTGGTTTTTAATATCTGCTGGAAAATGTGTCACGCCAGCAGTCACTTCCAGTCTCAGCCAACCAGCCTCATTTTGTTTTGTCAGCACAAAAACACACTTGCAGAAAAATAATGAGAAAGAAATAACTCTTCTTTGGAAATTTTTTGCTCATGTTTGATTCATAAGAAATTTGAGAGTTTTTTCTCGTGTAAGAGCGAGCGTATAATATCCATACATTTTCCCTCCTTTTTATATGTTTCCTATTCTATTCACTCTTTTCGTCTTTTTTTTTTGCTTTCAACTTTTAGTTTTTAATAGTTTTCTGTGAAATGAAAGGAATGTTGGTTGGAAGGTGAGAACCAAAAATAGTGAACACCAAACACCAGAACAAACAAAAAGGAACTTTTTGCTACTCCTTCTCCCTGATTTCTCTCCTTTTGAGTAAGGTGAGGAGTGAAGTGATGGGTTCCTCTTTTTACCACTTTATCTTTTCTCCCTTCCTCATCCTTCTCATCATCATCATCATGATCACCATCAGTTCTTTCTTTTAAATGGAGCAGTAAAAAGCATTGTATTTATAAAACCTACAGTGTATGTATCCTATATACAGATTACTTTGGAAGGCATTGCCTAAAGTATTTTTCCCATTCGAAAGAAAAGTTCAAGTGAAAAAAGAGGAGGCTCTTTGGGCGGGGTAGCATTTCAAACACTTTCTCTCACTTTGCCTCTTTCAAGCTCTTATATAGCTTCTCACTTTCCACTTTTCATTCTCGTCGTCATCATCATCGTGCCATCATCATTTTAACGGCTTTGAAAACAGAGAGTGCAAACACCTTTTCCTTCTCCTCAGTGGATCCTTTCTTTTTCCCATAATCATTACACACACGCAACACGCTTTTGCATGCAAGCAGATATGTATGCATATAAAAAACTTCCCGAAAAATAAAAAGAGGAAACAAGCCAGTCAACTAAAAAGCTCACTCAGCTTCTCAACTCTCTACCACATCGAAGTCAATCTGAATAGAAGTACAGGCATCCATACTAATGGCCACATATGCTTTTCTTCGCCTGATTCCTTTTTTACTTCGGTTCTCTTTCTCTTCCATACTTTCACAAGGCATATAGGCGGGCTAAAAAGTTGAGAGAGAAAAACATGAGCTACAGCTTTTCTACTGTTTTGGTCTGTGAAATGAAAATGAGCGGCACACGCGACAGAAGACGTGTTTCTCTTATCTTCTCCTCTTCTTTTTTAGCGAGCCTCCGCGTACTGATCTTATTACCACCATCGTCATCGTATTATCAAGTCAAGTGCCGGTTTCTTCTGAGATAAGTCCAGATAGAGAAGCAAGTGGAGTGGGATCGTGATGTGTCTGTGCCCACCGTCACACTACACTATCATATCACCAGTCAACGAACAGAGAGTGAACCCAAAGCCAAGCCAACAAAGACACATCATCACATAACGAAATTACTTTTGCCAGGGCCACGACTGCTAGACAACTTCTCCTTGTGCTGTGATCATCACAATATTTGTTCGTCCACGCGTGGCGCGTGTACGTAGTTTACTCACTTTTTCCCATTTCCTATCGTCATCATCAAGATCATCATCACCATCTTCTTCTCATGATTTTTTATCTGACTGTGAGTTGAAGTTGAAGAGGAAGGAAACTAGGGAACTTGGCGGAGCAAGACGAGAGAGGAAAAAGTGAACAAGGGGCAAACAAAAACATAAGTCTGACGATGATTTTTGTTAGATGGTCTGTGATGCTGGCAAAAAATTCTCGAGTGGATATAAAGATATGGGGGAAAAGACACACAGAAAGAGAGAGAAAACTTGCCAAGTACAAAAAGTAAAACTAAACAAAGTTTCCATTTTTTTTCTGCTTCTCTCTTTCAGTAGATATCCTTGTCCTGTTGATTTTTTTTTTTCTCGAAAAATTTCTAATGTTTACGCATCTTTCAACAGTCCAACAGTAGACTCAAAAAGATTCAGAGCAAAAAAAAATGAGGAAGGAAGAAGGAACACAGAGAAACAAGTTGGGAAAGAAATAAAATAAAAAAGAAACTTTTTCTCTCTGAGGAAATTTGTAATGTAGGTAGAGTGTAGCGGTGAAGAACATATAGATGATGTAAATGGGTAATGTGTCTGACTAAAGGGCCATCATAATGATCATCAACATTCAGCAGTCACAGGAAAAGTGTTCATCATGCAGACACAGAGAATTATTATTGTGCTCCAAAAAGTTTCGTTTCCTTACATTTTCCCCTTCACAGTAGTAGTAACAGTCGTCACTCGCTGAAGAAGTAGTAATGTGCATAAAAACGACCATATATATTCCTACAATAAGGCATAATATTACATCCCCAATTGTCCGACCCTATTTCATGGTGATGAGCCTTGGGTTGGAGATAGTTACTGGAGTTTTTTTTTTCGAGAGAAAAAATTGGGAGAAAACTAGTTTTTCCTCTGTTTTCACTCCATTCCCCTCTTCACCACCAACCAACCTCACTATACTTCTCCAACAACATATTTCACATCTGACAGAATTTGTAGTTCTGTGGAACTCGGCAAACTCAAATAACCCAAAACTACTCATTTCGACTCATTTTATAAAAAAAAATAAGTAAAAAGTTTCTTCAGCTGAAATAAAATTTTTTTATGATTACGTATAGCATAGCTCCATGATGAAGACAGATGTAATTGATCCAAGTCAAAGGGTATCCGTAAAATCCACACATCAAATAACCATTTCAAGATGTAAGGTATAAAACCCCAAGACACAACAATTCATTTGTCTATTTGCTATTTTTAACCACAATATTTTTATGATTCCCGTGTAAATTATAATTGACAAACTGCGTACTTGTTCGTCATTCATTTGACTTCTACCAAAACTTATAAACATAAACACAAAACAAGGAAGAGTTTAATTGGGTAATCTTATGAGCTATCAAGATCACAACAAATGTCATTCCGGTCATATTTGTATGATTATGTACGTTGTAAGAAATTAAAACATGTAAATTTCAAGAGTACATGTGTGGGATTCGTAGTGGTGATTAAAGCAAATAGGTAGATATACTACGAGTACGCATGCAAGGCGAAATCTTGAATGCACAATGAATTTCTTTGTGAAACTGAAAAATGAGGCAGACCGACGCAGCACAGACTACAGAGATAAATCTCTGAAGACATCTGCTGCTTAGTCACAGCATTCGCACAACTAAAGTCTTTCAAGTTAAGTACGTATGAAAAACCTCATGTAACCCATACAAGAATATAGTACAGATTACAGACAGTAGCAAAGATCAGATCCCTTATCATTTGAAATTTTCTGGCCATCAGCAGTAGCAGAATCATGAATCTAAATCGGCTTCCTTGTCGCCTAAATAAAGCCTGATCTTATGCATCATACGTAATACATTGTTTGATGCGTCTTAATTTTCAACCCATTCATTCAATTAAAGCCACATGAGTATGATGTGATGATCAGAAACTGCGTTTCGTTTACAATTTGCTCGTCATACCCAAAACCAACCAGCTGCTAGTTGGCGTCGTCCTCATCTTTGTGCTATATTATTTTTGGAGTCTCAGACACAATTTGCCCAAGTCATACATTTGCCGTTTTAAATGACCTACATAATGTACAAAGTTTTCGCAAAAAGGTGCTGCAAATTGCGTCGTGCGTCTGTCAGTCGCACATGGCAAAGTTTAAGCAAGTCCAGGCAAAAATAATTATTTAAACACATTTACAAACATAATTATCACCTAAAACATAGGCCTACTAAAATTGTAGTACGTAGTTGCTTTCAAAATCAGTGTGCTTCCGTAAGTGTATTGCGCAAGTTCCTTCCTAGATGAAAACGTTAATTTTATTTTATGTAACCGAGCGAACATTATTGTAATACTCCAAGCTCTTATAAACCTTACTCCTTACATCATGCTAATCTTTTACTTGAACAAGAACAGCCAACTAGAGAACGAACATCATCATCGTGAAGCTCGAAAAAGATAATGGAAAGAAGGATCAGATTACTCTACCCACGTATATACTACATGAAGACTACATGTCTACCTGTAACCTATTTATTGGCAGAAAAATACATGTATATTGTGAATAACAGGAAGAGAATCAGTTTTCATAACAGTGTTTTTCATACCATATAGAGGCAATAACAATGATAATAATACTAGCAAAGCTGGGAAAAACGTAGAGTATACATCAAACAAAGCAATAAGCTGCATATTATTCCATTTTGCCTCTCTCTCGGCGGAAAAATTGAGAAGAATCTAGGAAAAAAATGAAATGAAAGAAGGATGATATGATGATGCTGATGAAAGTGGAACAAAAACCAATTCCAGGTATATATGTAGGTATAGTTTGTTGAATGTAACTTCATCATCGTCATTTACCACGTATAAGCTTTCTCACAACTACAACAACAAGATTTTCATTTCTGTTTCCTTGTATTGTCCTTTGTAGAAGTAATACTAGTTTAAGCTTCGCGTAACAACCTACTTTGTCCCAAGTTTGTGCTCAGAAGAGAACACAAGAACCGAACCAGCAATCAGCTACTTTTCCTTATAACATTACCATCAGATATACATTTTCACTGTTGTGTGCATTGAATAGGAGTGGTGAAAGGAAAGTAGTGAGTTGCTGGAAAACAACAAATTAGGCATGGGTAAAGTAAACAAGCTAGCAATTTGAGACTTTTGATCGTAAAAGCCAACAATGGAATTGGAGAGTTTTTACTCTCAATCCACCTAAATATTACCTTATAAAACGCACACATTATACAGCATTCATACAACTAATGTGAACTACACGGAAAACTAAGAACTCCATCTGTCTAAGTATCATATCGTCATCCCAAAAATTGTGTATTGTACAACTTAAGCCCAGTAAAAGAACTAATTTGCTATATATAGATTTATACGTGAAACTGGAGAAAAAGTAAGAGAAACATCAACAACTTCATCCTCAAAAGTGTACCACCACCTCTCACAAAAAGGAGAAAGATCAACTCGTTACCGAGTTTTTGAGCAGAGAAAACAAGCCTCATTTGGAGAGAAAGAGAGAAGGCTCAACATATATAGAGAACAGAGAACACTTGTACTTTTCTACTCTCTAATACCATTTATTTTGCAATCCTACCGAGAAAATCTGAATAACATAAATACAACAATTCGTAGTACTCTCCTCGCTCAAACTCACAGCGCACAGCTTCATTTTTTATACTTTCATTTCATCACTTGACTACCTCATTTCATTTCCTCCTGTAAATACTATATAGAGCTCGTAAAAAGTAATATACATTAATGCTGCACAACTACCTCGGAATACTGTGACTTGGAGCAGTGGTGTGTGCACGTATGTATGATAAGTGCAGTGGAGTCAGCAAAGACACAAGAGGGCAGGTAGCTCATTAAGAATTGATGTGGTGGAATGTGAAATGTTCCTCTTTTAGAGGAGAAGAAAGGCATTTCGTAAACATTATAATAGCATAGAAAATGTGTGCATTATACACAAACATACATGCAGTTTAACAGCCGAGTGTAACAAAATGATCTCCTTTTCGTAATCATAATAAAGTTTAAACCGAGGGAATGACCTCTCAACATGGGGTAACACTGCCATCATCAAAACAACAGCATACCTTAACACATCTTCATGAAATATGTCTGGATTTAATCCAGTCTCTAGTGTGTACTCATTCTAATAACGGCAGCATTAACCCCAGAGGCAGCAGAGGTTGTCAGCTCTGTCATGAATTTTTCAGTGGAAGCTATATACCATCATCATCAGATCACCACTTGACTTGCTTCTCATTTTACTTATCTCACTACTGATGAGAGACCTTTTCTTCACTTTCATTATCACTCACCATATCATCGCATTGCAGAACAAGTTTTATGCTAATAAAACCAGTGTATTCTAATTCCTCAATGATAATAGCTAACATAACAAAATTATATTTTCTACATGTTTACTTTATATTCTGCTCGCTAATGATAAGAAAAATCTACAAACCACACACGACAACAAGGCACTTGCAAAAAGTTCCATGAACACGACCTTGCCATGTTCCCTTGCCCATACTTTAACATCTTTGTCGTCCCAATTCCCATCTCCCTTTTAAACTGCACAACAAAACTCATCTCTCTCATCGCCTCTCTTCATCAGAGAGCCTTAAGTTAAAACAAACATTTCGTCATCCCACACATAACCCAGCAGAGTTTCGTTTATAGAAAGTACCCCACAAAATCAAAAGCTATACCAGCACCGCTTTGCCACAGGAACAAAAATGGAACAACATTAACAATACTTTATCCACTTTCTCTTTCACTCTCAAAGCGTTATCACGGTACATGTCACCTACTAACCAAACCATGCATGCCGAGATCATGTTGGTAGTTCCTCGATACGGTCGTGTATACCACCGCCACAACTTTTTCCCTCGATACTGCTGCTGTAGTCGTCGCATTTGACGTGCAACTATGTTCTTCGTTTTTGCTATCTACACATTCATACAATAATCCACCACCTATATAATGCAACCATATCTAGTATACGTGAGAATATTGTGGCAGTTGGAGTTGTTCGAGTAAATCCTCATCAAGGTCATTCTCATCTTCCACATCACCATCAGAAGGCTAAATCCACCACTCTTTCTATCTTTCCTCATCTCTCTATCTCAATCTCGTTCATATTCTCCTTCCATCTCCCAAGGAAAAAGAAAACTTTCTTGCCTTGTCCGCCATCCACCACATACCACAACAACAACAAAAAGAAGAAGAAAGTCTGTTGTTCCTGCAGAGATGAGACGGAGCGAGACAAGAAAACATTAAAGTAGGCTATAGCTACGGCACCCTATTTATAGAAACTGATAGTGATAGTACACGTTTGCCACTCACAAGATAGGCATCTCAATATAAACAGTTAAGTATATGCGTGTGCATGTACCAGTCAACCTCAATCAGCTTAGAATTTATGAAGTTGCTCGTCGGCTCCTCTTCTGCCACTCACATAAGTATACCTACGCCTACAAACAAAACAGAAACTCAAATACCTAAAAAGGATGAAAATGGAGGAAGAGCTCACAAATCTTCTTCCTTCTTTTCTCCTTTCATTTTCATCCTATTTTCTTCCACACAATTCCACACACACACACACACACAACAATCATATATACATGCCTCGCATCAACCAAGAAAGTGGGAGACTTTATGGATGGAAAATGAACAAAAAAGACAATGAAGAAAACGAAGGAAAGTACAATAAGAGCAGAGCATTTAGGACGTTGCGTTGTTATCCCATCCACCACACACAACAGTAAAAGCAGAGACACAATGTAGAAGGTATGTATAATCATCAACAGCGATATATAACGTCAGCACAGTTTGCACACTTTCCTTCCTTCTTCTTCTTCTCGTCTGTGCTTCAATGATCATCATCATGTACACGCATTCAGAGTAAGCACCCATAATGGAATAATATTACGACGAGAAAGGAAAAATAATTTATAAATATATGTACTCCGCTTTGCTGCTTCAGCTATTAACTAAAGATGCGCCACGTAATTAGAAGGAAGGAGACTCAAGTCAGTGGTGTCCTGCCCTATTGTTTTCTCCTTTCACACAATAACCCAACCTTATTTGCAGCATCTCACCATTTACCATTATTATTATCGTCGTAGTCCTTTCATTCCTTTTCTCCCTCTGTCTTCTCATTTTAATGCAAACTGTAGTACAATTGTACATACCTATTACACCACTCTAATTCTCAATTTTCACGAGCAGTAAGACCAGACCACTGCTCTGGTACAAAAAAAACTGATAATAAATAACCGAGTTTATATGACTGCACATTCAACTACTATTCCACTGCTGCTACTACTAAAGCCTTCTCTTTCTCTGTTTTTATGCTTCTCTTTTTAACACCGCACCACACACACGTTCCACTCATTTCCCATCTACTTTTTTCTCCTCTCCTCTGCTTTTCCCTCTTCACCATTATTATCGCCACCACCACATCCTCCTCATCATCACTGCTCTCCACTCCACTTTTTACTTCTAGTAGCGGCTTCGTTCTTTTTTAACAACTTCCATCCTCCGCTACCAACGCATAAAAAGTAGCGTAAACACATAAACGCGTCTATACAAACTACTCTCGCCTGTATCCACATAATAAAGAAAGGATAACAATGCAAGCGCATTTAAATTTGTGTCCATATTATATCCTGATATATTTCATTTGTTTATAAATTATTCTGTTGCATTTTGCATGTATGATTGTGCGGTTTACTATGTAGTAATAATGAACAAGTCCAAGTTGAGTTTATGTACATAAATGAATGATGTAATGCTGCTGTTCGTTTGCTTACAAGAGTTGATGCCCTAGGCGTGTGTTTTTTCTATTGAAGTAAACCCTATGCTCATTTATTCTGTCGTGGGAGTAGTAGCAAAGTAAGCAAAGCTTAAACTGCACTTTTCATAAACAGGCGGAAAGGCTAAATGGCTGTGCAAGAGGGAAAAGAATCCCTTTCTTCCTTGCTAGAAACCCTGAAAAATTTCCCCATTTTCTTCAAAGGCAGAGAAAATGAGCCTGAATCAAAATCCCTCGAGGGCGTCTTCTATCCATCTACCAGACTCAGCCTTGACTTGAATTTTCTACTACCACACGCACGCATTCTATATCCAAATTGCGAACATTAGTAATCGTACATTCTACAAACCTATAGTACCTAAGTATATGCACACGATCCAATATGCTTATGTGTATTTCATTTTCCTGCAGTATAGAGAAAAAAAAAAGAAAACAGAAGACAACTTTCATTCATTTTCTTCTTTACTTCCTCAAGAAAACGAAACTGCGGATCACTATCCTTAGTGAGAAATTTAAGGAGAATGTCGTTTCCTGTTCTGTGCAAAACAAACTTTTAATACTACTACTTGTAAAGATCCGTCTGTATCTGTGTACATTTTATTTTTTATAAAAGGAACAAGCTTAAAACGACGAAAAAGGAAATTAGGAATTCAAAGAAGAAATAAAAACCATGAGTCTAGCTTGAGTTCTTGCCGTTGCTCGTTATATTTTCTTCGACTAACTAGCCAGACCTGTCTTGGGGAAGAGTATAGAACACCCAGCGAGGGGCAAATTTTACCAACCACTAAACGACGAACATTTTATGACCTGAGCAAAGTGAAAAGGAAAGGAACTAGAGAGAAGATCAAAAGCTTTCAAACTCTTCGTCTTAAGCAGTACCACCAGCAGCAACAGCAGCAGTGGTAGTTCGTAAATACCTATTTCATACTTTGTACTGTAAAGAGGAACCTGGAAGAAGATGATAATAAAAAATATGACGTCAATGTCAGCTCCATAATATTATTTCCCTTTTTCCTGTTTTTCTCTTTTAAAATGGCCACGTAAATTTCTACCTTTAGACTTTTACTGCTTCAACATCCAATATACGGCTCGGGGTTTACATATATAATACTTAATTTTTAATTAAATTACATATATTTTTCTTTACCTCCAACAAGTCGTGGATCGATACGCGCCACCGTCAACCCCAATCCTGGAGTTGGGATCCAATCCACCACAAAAATGGCTAGGATGGCCGTCACCGCTAACTTCTTAATGATCAAATGTGATCTCTCCATGATAATAAAAAATTCTGACAAGACAAAGTGACTTACTTAAAACCTATGAAAAAAAGTAGAACCATCTATAAATGTATGTATAGGGAAAGGTTAAAAGTGACTCGGCTACTGGAAACTGTCGTACTGGCAGCGTAACAGTAATGATAAAATATTGTTGTGAGCTCGCTTGTTCAGTACGAAAAACACGAAGATGCTCTTTTCCACTCTGAAGTCTCTGGAGTGATCAAGCTTGAGGCGTTTCACCTCGTCTCAGCTTGTCTCCGTTTTCTCTCTGCCTCTTTGTCACAATTTTTGTCAAATGAACACAAAACAAAAACGTAAAACCACCAAAGACAGGGACAATTACGTGACACTGAACTACAAAAGGGATTTTTCCTTCACTTTTGTTCACAAAATGCCGTCTGATGCTGTTCTCAATTTTTTTTGGAACCAGTAACAAGAACAAATTATTTCTCCTTTTTCCCAGGAATTACTGTCACGTTGATTGGGATTTTCGTTTGTCTCGTACACGGAAAAGGATATTTTTCCTCGTGTGCGATATTATTACTTGGTTGTTGACGTTTCCACCTTTGCTACGCGAATACTACAAGTAAATACATAACATTGCAAACAACAAGGCTTTACTGTTTTGATTTGTCCTTTCTTTTTCTTTTAAAAACGCTTGGTACACATGTATGGAGTGATCGTACGTTGTACTTGTAAAATTTTAAGCTGAGTAAGAAGTCAACTCGAGTCAAGTCCAGAGATAACTGTCCATTCTATATGAATGAGAACCAGTCAAAGAAAAACATAACCTTTGCACTATGTATACTGCTACATGCAAGCAATGTTCAAGACCGCGTTGTCGGAGAATCAATTCTCCTTTTTTTCATTAATTTTCCTCAACGCACCTCTTCTTCTTGGTCATTTTATGTGCTCCATGTGAATGGCCTGCTCTGATAAGTACAAAGAGCGTACAAAATTCACGATTTACAATAATACTACTTTTCAGTCAACTGAATGCCCTTTCACTTTTCGTCTTTTGATTTGCAGCCGCGTCCATTCGATCTACAGCATAGTAAGAAATCAAGGCTGCGTATGGGTTCCTTCCTTATCAGAATTCAACTCAATCTCTTCATATTATTCCTGTTGTACATCAATAATAATGTTACGTTGCTTTGTTGCTTTGAAGATATTATCTGCCCTCGTGTGAGTCGGTATATATTGCGTCGTTTTTTTTCTTTATTTTGCACTGTGATTGTGCGTGTGTGTCGCCATATCTGTCTACAGAAAGTATTGCTTTTTAGTACTATGAAACAACTGTATAGTATTTGCAGTATTCCCTGGTGACTTTCCACACTGCATCTAAATCAAAACAAACAACTATGAAACTTATACTCACTCACACAAAGTGTTCTGGAACAACAACCACCGCCGCCGCAACGCTTGTCAACTCAATTTTTTTCTGAGAGAGAGAGAGACCAAGGGAGAAAGTAAAGTCTACAACGAAAACGTGAAACTGCTACCACTTGTCCTTTCAGTCCACCAGCAGTAACAACAATAACAATATTCCATACAAACTCGGTACAAAGTCCGTCACACACAAAAAATAATAATACTGTATTTACCAATAAACTATATGGACGTGGACAACTGCTGTCTATTCTATCCTTTTATCACAAAAAATATCTATTCTCATGGTCAGTGTTCTGGATTTTATTGAAAATTGGAAATGTGGAGAAAAAGGGAACACACAGAGAGAAAACACGCGAGCTTGAAAGATAAAAATAACCTCAACAGAGATAAAGCACTACACCATCTACAGATAGCTTTCTTTGCAATAGATAATGCACGTAGTTTTTTCTTCACTAAGGAAAATGATTTTGTATGGTGCGTAAACCAGCTATGTAGCTTCCTGGAGAGATTGTTGTGTGAGCGTTTGCTTCCCTTCGTGAATCTCTACTGACTGGAGTGGGAAAAGAGAAGATCGGAGGAGGACACTTTGGTTGCTTCGCTCCTTTTCTATATAGAGATTCCCTGTATGGAAAATGAAAATGCTATGGCATGCTTCTCCTCCTTTGGTTGCCGTAAAAGCTACTGAGATGCTTCAGCCGGAGCCTTATATTTCTCGTCGTCTTCGACATTGATACGCTATTATGCTGTCTCCTGCATGATTCCAGCAGTATACCACCACTAGTCACTGCAATATACATGGAGCCGGATAGAACATACTCTATGAAAGTTCCAACAACATCATCTCTCGTTTTCCCTCCTACCATGAAACTATGTGCTCTGCTCCTCTGCTTTCTTTATCTCCTTTCTAACAGAAAATACTTGTGCTCCCTACGTCGAAAATTGTCCTTTTTCTCTTTCTCCCTACTTTCTACTTACTTTTTCTTCTCCCTTTTTTACAAATGGGTTTCTACAAGTTAGGATGTGTCCTGTCCTTATATACTTTCTTTCTGATGTTGCCCTTTAAAAACTATCTACTTTACTTGTAAGCATAAAAGCTTTTCTTCTTGCTGGTTTCATTGAGTGAAAGCACACACTATGTACTACTAGTAGCAGTAGCAAGCATCTGAATTGAATGAATGGAGAGAGATGCTGCTTCCTCTTCCGTTGCCGCTTCACTCTCACTCCCTCCCTCCCTCTCTCTCTGACTATCTTTCTAGACACCACCGACTGTGAAAAAAGAATTTTCCATGTCCTCTAAAAATTCTGTATGTACTTACATTTTGGTAAGAAAATGTGGCTACTTAGTTATTCACAAGGATAGTGGAGAAAAACTGCTCGCAACACCAACGCAATCTCTGAAACCCGAGAAAAATATAGTAAGAAATGGTGCAGCAAGTGAAAAAATGTCCTTTTTCTGTTGTCGATGTGTTGAAAATGGAGGAAAGCTCCCTCTTGAATAAATATAGATGGACGGACACGACGCCTCAGTCACAAAAACGCACTGCTATAAAACAAGTCTCGCGTGATATATTGTTGCTATTGTTGAGAAGAAAACTGAACTGGGGAAAATTCTCATACATATCGAACAACAGAATCACCAAATTTACTTTGTCTACTTAGGCCACAATGTTTCTGCAGCGTGGCTGGATATTAACAAAGAAAGAGAAAAAACACCATAGATTGTTTGTTCTCCACTAACTTCACTCCAAAATAGCAAAACTTTCTTTGCTATTTACGAAAATTCAAGTTATATTAGGGAGAAAATGAATACAAAAAAATCTACTGATTTTACAGTCTTCATCTGCTGGAAAGAAAAGTAATAAGATATATTCCATCTATAAAGAAAATCTTGGTCGATGGAATTGAAAACCTCCTGGTTTGCACAATATTTACTCACTGAGCGTCTTTCCAATGAGGCGAAATCCCTTTTTATAGATAGTGCGAGCAGCTGAACTATGCATGCAAGTTTTTTTTAGAAGACGCCAATCCTTCATACATGAAACAAAAATACAATGCACAACAAAGGCGAACCGTAGTATGTTTTTGTAAAGTGGTACTAGTAGTAATCATAACACGCGGCCACGCTTTGAATTTGGAGATGAGAACTTGAAATGCCAATGCACTAAAGCAGATATAGGTACGGGATACGAAGACGATGCAGAGTGAATAGCGTCGTACATTGATGTTTGTGTACATTCTCATTCTTTTCTTATATTCTCATCATCGTCGTGATGATCATGATGCTCGCATGGGGTTAATGATACCCTCTGGAGCTTTTTCCGTAGTAAGAAAATGAAGCTTATCAACGAAAACAACCATGCAAACATGCCTCTATACATACCTAATAGTGCATTCGTATGTATACAATGAAGTCTAATGATATTCGAATAAGTATCAACACGATCGTCGTCGTCATCATTACATTTCAGCCAGATTCCTTTTCTTTACATCTTTCCTCTCTTAAAGCCATATAGAATAAGAATGAGAGCACATGAGAGAGAAAGATGGAGAGGAATTGGAGAAAAAATTGCATACGAAGCAAGACATTTTCATCGTCATTGGCATTTTGAAGGAACGGTCTTCGTCAGCAGAAAACTCTGAGGCTGAGAGAAGAAGAAAAAGTCAGTAGTATTATTATTTCAATAAAAAACTTTTTTTCTTCGTCAGAGTTTGTCTTCTTTGCAAATTTAGAGGAGTTGTTACGTAAGAAAAAAAATCAACGGTGAAAAGAAATAAGCCATCTTATGATAATAGTCAGGAGTGATGATGAATACAACGATGTAATAACTGCTACTCTATATGCATGAATTCTTCTCCCTGTGCTTGGATGAGTGTGCTGGGAATATTATCATCTTGTCGACTGTGAATGGTTTTTATTCCACGATAGGCAGCAGCAGCAGTGATGTTGTGTAAGGGAGATTCGATGAAATGGGATGCTCTTCTCTCTCTCTCTCTTTGCATGTATGAATAAAAATGATAATATGAGAAGATAATGAGAAAGGAAAGAGTGGAAAAGGCTGGTTTCATGGTGAAACCATTATTTTCTCGGAATAACCAAGAAAACCATACTGGAAGCCGAGCTGGGCTAGACTTCACTTATCGTTAGTGTGCTTACCAGTGCATACTTTGTTGTATGTTGTATCATTATTATGCATTTTAATGTTATCAAAAAATTTCCACATGTAATAACGTATGCATGAAAGTGAAATGAACCCACACAACAACTACGCAATATTACGCTGGAAGTGGTTCTGGTGTATTTTCCTGGGAAAGGAACCACTGGAATGAAAACTTTAGGCTTGCTGGCCGTTTCTCAAATTTTTTTGTATGCATAAATTGTGTAAAAACGAATTTATTAATGTTGGCAGTGGCGTCGGTCTGTACTGGTGCCGCTGACCTACAAAGTTACGACGCAGTTTTGTAATTACGGTGGTTGTGGGAATGAGATCTAAGACCTGCATCTGCTACAAAGAAAAAAACACAAGACATGCAGCAAACAATGTGCAGAGTTGCATCAGAATAAATAAAATAAAAAAGTACAAACGATAGCAAGGTACAATTGTGAACAGTCTACCAAGAGGAGAGAGATAATTACATGGTATGCCGGCAGCAACTTTGCAATTTTTATTAGTATTTTGCGCTCTCTCACTATTTTGCCACTGGGGGCTGTTCGTAATCTAAGACTAGTGAATTAGATTGTTGCAATAAAAAATTGCAATGGTATTGATTGTAGCAGGATATCTTCTGAGTGAGCCTTTATTGCTTGAGTTGATTCAACCTGACTAGTGTGTCTTCCTTGTTGCCATTCAACTTTAGCAGTCTTTCTCTTTGTTTACTAAGCATGCAAATTCCTTACATGCTTATTACGAGTACTATAAAATATAATTACTTTAGGAGTCTTTGTTGAATCATGAAGAAGATGATTGACTGATAGACAAATGCGCAAAAAAGTGTTCCTGCTCCAATCTGCAACTCAACGGCATTCGCGTGCAGTTGTAACAAGTTGGCGGATTTTCATCATTCAAAAAATTGCATACTTGTGTAGACGGCAAAAGCAGATTCTTATAATCTCATAATATTATTCTACGCAATATTTCAGAGGGATTATTGCTGAGGATGACGCAGTACGTATGTATGATAATGAGTTCAATCCCTTCTTTTGCAGACAAGTATATGTCTGATCTCTCATATTCACATATATATAATCATATTTCTGCTCGGCCTTCATTTTCTTACGCGATCGATGCACCGAGCGGCAAGCGAAACTCAATAAAACGCTTGAGGATACCTATCATGTCACTCAAAGTTCTTGTTCAGGGCAACCAAACCCCCAAACATGTAGAAAAACGCTAGAAATTGCTCGGGTTGTCTCTCCTTTCTTGCACTCCAAGAACATAATGATGGTACTATGCGGCCTAATGGCAATAGCTTTGTTGATTCTGCAATAATGAAAATCCACCATTCATTTCCACTCCAATAATACTTTAAAGTGCACTCGTTTTGCTCCAAGTACATAAGCCATATTAAATCCAGTCGTGGTTACTGCGACGCAAAAATCCCTAGAACCTATTCAACTCTATTTTATTGCGACGTATTTTTTCATCTGGGTGTTTCAGTTCTTTATTCTCAGTAATCAAATATAATTACTGGAAATTAGTGATGTCTGCAGAAAAACGACAGCCCTTTGTTACCTGTCGTCGTCGCTTTGTGATATCATCTTAATAATATGACTTTAATTGTCAGTTTCACTTACATCCAAACGCCGCTGCAGACTCATGCATGGTATCAGAAATGGAGAGGGGAGATGGGAAGAACCAAAGTCAACATATTTTACTACTGCTCACTCACACATCAGATCTCACCTGTTCATTCTCTTTCAATTTTCCAATTGTTCATGTGCTTGTTCCGTGCTCTCCTAGTCTTATTCCCAGAAGCAAACAAACTCCAGTCAGACACGCCATCCGCCACCCATACATAACAATTCCCTTCTGCTCCACCATGATCACCATCGTCATACCCTTTGCATCATCATCATAGCGTTTGTTCAAACGTTACTAGTTTACAACTTCTACAGTTTGTCCCCATATTGTATGAAAACCTTTATAGTCCAGAATCCTAAACATTGTATTTCTGTTTTTCAAGGAAAAACTGGAAGGACAATAGATATCTCATCTAAATGCTAGAAAAAATGTCTTGACTGGACCAATGCAGGCACCTGTTCAGGAAATATTACGTTTTTACTCCTTTTCTCTCGTTTGCACATTCTTTTCTTGTTTGAACATCAAAAGAAGTCATTTCCTCTCGCTTTCTCTCTCTGCAACACATTTTGTTTGTCATTGTTCAACAAAGAAATTGAAGAGGAGAAAAACTGACTAGGACATTTTTGCTGCTGACGGTGGCTTATATAAGGCCAAAACTAGGTTGTGATCCCTCTTTGAAGCGACACACAATTTTTCTTTCTGCTCCTTCTTCAGGTGTTATACGCTATAGCGTATTGTGTGTACATTTACGCGCTCATTTTGCCTAGAACAAAAATGCGATCATTCTCTCCCGCTCTGTTACATTCATTTTTATTGTTTATTGTTCTAGTCTACTTTTCCTTGAGCGTCAGGCAGGCTAAAAAAGAAAGCAGAAAGTACAAAAACTATTCTTCTGACCGAGTTTCATTTTTAACGCTTTCTTGCAAAGTCAAAAAGTGCACCATTCAGCTTTGATCAGCTCCAATCCCTCTGACTTTTGTCGTCGTACTTGTAAGTCAGAATATTATGTGTTCTTTTTTCTCCCCAACTTTTACTCGCTCACTCTCTTGACTTCTGTCCCTATTACTTGGAGAAGAAG
The DNA here is from genome assembly GCA_034700605.1 of Willowsia nigromaculata. NCBI lineage: Eukaryota > Metazoa > Arthropoda > Collembola > Entomobryomorpha > Entomobryidae > Willowsia > Willowsia nigromaculata. Next base: position 18,799 of record JAQIXX010001529.1, read on the forward strand.
AAAAACCGCTACTGCCGGTGGAGTCAAGTCACTTTTCTGCCGAAATGATGTGCAGGAAAGCCAGGAGAGAGGACACTTTCTGCCTCCGTCTCCTCCTCAACCAGTACATACGTAAGCCTTAAGAAGATGACGATGATGGAGACAAAAGAGAGAAAAAGAAGGATTATTCCTACAATTCCTGGTCCTGAATACAAAAACGGTATATAAACTTGTGTCTGTTGGATTTTTAAAAGTGGAATACATACATCCTAACAAAGGCATAAAAGTATAGTGAAACATGACGCGGACAGGATAAATGCTTTTACTTCCACTTTTCCTTTTTAAAAGAATTTCAGAGAAAAACAGACGAGGACTGCGATAGATGCATGCATGAGGCAGTGTGCTGGAAAACAGATAAGACTAACGGGATATCTATGGCTTTAAATGCATACAGTATTCAATTCTATAGAGCGCTTGAGAACGCTACAGATACGACTATATATTACAGTTTTAAGTGAAGACATTTATAATTCGAGTCTCTGCGAATTCGAAGGAAAAGTGGTGGCAGTGGTGGTGATGCTGGTGCTATATTGCTATTGCTTTTCTAGTTGTAGATTCATTCTCTCCAGGGTCTTCAGTCTCTTCTGTAGGTTGGTTGGGTCTCTTCCAAAAAATGAAGGCGAAGGAACAAAAAATTGTTGTCGAGAATCGGACAGGAAAAAAGACAGTGCATTCTTCTACTTACTTAATCGTATATACACACTACATATAAGATGTGGTAGGCACCTAAATGTATGGATGTATTTTATTTGGTTAAATGTGATGATGGTGGTGTGGTGGTAGATATTATATTGTAAGCAAGCAACCATGAATATAGGAGAGGCACATTGGAGACTACAGAGACTATATTAGGGATGACGATGATATGAAGATGGAGAAGAAAGAAAGAAAAAGTGTTCACTGTTCAGAATCAATAGACGAAGAGATTGTCGTGTGGGATATAAATTGGAGGAGAAACAACGAGCGTTTTCTTCCTATTTTATTCTTTCTACTCCTCTCATAGAATTGCATATCGTGTACAGCCATACATCTTCGTATACATCCTCCGCTTGTTTTTACGAATCGATACGGATCCCATAATATACTTTTTGGCACTCGGTACATTCTTTTTCTTCTTTCTATCGCCGCTCATGTTCCAAGTTCCAGGGCAGACAGGAGAAGAAGAAAGAGAAACTCTAGTGAAAATGACGAAGAGAAAGATGATGCTGTGGTGTTGCTGCTTATGATGACTCCTTTTGTCTCACACTTTCGCTAATCGTCTTCCTCATCATCAACAGCACCAACAAAAAAATATGTTTTCTTCTTTTGATGGCGTGATGTGCTATGCCATTAGTCTTCTCATTTTTTTCCTTTTTCTTCTTCGTCTTCTAAATAGACTTCCCCGAGACTATCCGTATTTAGAAAGATACATTCTAAATTGCACCTGTTTTTTACGTCTGGAAAATGAGCACAACACACATTTTTAGCCCCCAGGTAGGGAAAAGGAACATATATGATTGTGACATCCTAATCATTGCAAAACGATGACAAATGATGGAAACTTGAGGGGATACACTGAGGTACTAAGCTCCATCTGCTGACTACAGAATTATTATGGAAAGGAAATGATAAAAGAAACAGGAAAAGGCGACATATAATCAATGCAACTAACGATAAGTCTTTTATATTTGTCGTTTATGCCATATTGCTCCTTTTCAGTTGAAAAAATAAATATAAACTCGATTCCAAAAAGTAAGACGATCCACTCAACTTAAGTTGCGTGAAAATATCTCTGTATAAATACATTATTATGTTAGGAAGGAAATGTGAACGAGTATTGAATTTACCAAGTTGTCTGTTTGTCTGGCCATTTGCTCATACTAATCTAGCCTCTGTAATCAATCAAGTCCTTCCTGAATGATTCAAAATGGTACAGATACGAAAACAATTCACATTGCACTCGTTAAATTTGTTGCCCAACACTAGCATTTTTTAGTGAGGGTTTTCAGCTACGAGTTTATAATCCTATTTTAATGCGCCTTATTGCATTGCATCTAGGGATATAAAAATGGAGTGGTTTCACAGAAAAACGAAGTTGATACTCTCAGAATACATTATAGACTCTAGCTGAGAACAATATTTCTATATTGGGGATGTATTACATTGAGAATTGAACAAATATTGACAAAAGCTCTGGAGGCAGGTCGACGAATGGATTTTTAGAAGACGAAGCCATGCCATCATCATCACTACCAACACCATCATGAATCCCTTTTGTATGAGCCAAATCCGTACAATCAAATGTCAACTTTGGTGCACACTCAATAATATGTGCTCACTACAAAAGGAGCGACACGTAACACAATACCTATATGTAACAATGCCATGCTTGATACACATATCTATACGTAGCACCCAAATACACACACAAGATGACAAGTGCACTACATATGATGAGATTGTATTTACAATGAAAAGAGAGTGTCTGCATAGCTATGAGCCATTTTTTGTTGAATGAAGACAAATACAGCTACCCTAACGGTGGTGGTATCAGCATTGTAGCCATTGCATCACAAAAGTGTCAACACACCAAACTCACAAAAAGTCATAAGCCATATTATATTACACAATAGTCACTGTTTGACAGAAAAGGCAAAAGCCGGAGGTAATAAATACACCGGATCTGTAGAAATGCACCCGGAAATGCAAGAGAAAAGTCGCAGTGTGGATATCTAAAATGGTGTGCATGTATGATGTATGTTCCGCATTTTCATGGGAATTTTCAATTGCAAAGCAATATCTGTATATGTACTCGTATTCCACCCTCCATAATCAAATTATAAATATGCACTGCAGAGGCAGGGCGAGGAAGAGGCAATAAAAGCTACATATATCTACGGAAGTAACGGTACTGCTATATTATTACATTTTCAAAAAGATATATCAACATGAAATATTCATATTAGGAAGAGAAAAGACGGGAAGCGGAGAATTTGTGAAGGGGAGAAAGCACAGAGTCCGATCCAATGGCAATAACAAATACTCACACACATTCATTCAAGTGTATAAGAATGTGTAGACTGTAGACCACCACGAGAGTGTCGAGTGCGGTGAAATTTTGTTCAAGGGAAACAGAGATTCAAGGGCTAGAGTAAAACTCCGATTCATTCGCTTTTTTATACATTTTTCATAACATACACATTGTTTCACCAATGTCACAAGTTTTGCTTTAAAACACACACGCCCCACCAGATAGAGAAGTATAAATTATAGACAGGGAAAGTAGTAATGCGCTTGTAGAAAGCTAAAGTGTGTAAAAAAGAAAGTTGCTATTTATGAAAACCAACTGTATAAATGTTCTTTCTCTTTTAACGAATTCATCCAAAAGCGGAAAACCACGGAATGTAATGTGCTTTCAAAATTGTTGCCGTTTTCACTTGGAACAATGTTGCCACTCCTATACGTGCTGCTATATGTAGATTATTTACTATTTCCTATTGTATTCGGAAACAGGAAACACATCAACAAGATGAACAATACGCATGCATGAGAATCTTTCACATGCTTCTTCACTTCAGTCATTCAGGGAAAACATGACTTAAGACTTTATAGCGATACATATTGGACACCACATGCATACCTAACTTCTTGTGTAACGTTTTTATTTTTAACGCACACTTTCTTCCCATCATGTCAAAACAATCAACTCTCTTAGCAAACAAGCCTGGAAACAAGCTCCCACTCAGAAAGGCATTAGTGGATGATTTTCCCTTCTCTCGTATGGAAAAGCAAAAATCTCAAGAAAGTAAGTGGCACTGGATAATTTCATTTTTTGTTTAAAATCTTCAAATATAAAGGCAAGAGGCAGAGCGCGAGAAAACTAAAGAAGACGATGATGTTGAATCTGAAGCTAAAAAGCTTTTACATTTTTTGTTCCACTCTACTTGTTTCTCTATGTGCTTTTCTTTCTCTATTGCTGTCAAAAATGATAGCACATCACATCACGACAAAACGAGCAGAGACACAGAGAACAAGAAACGCCAGCAAGCAAGCATGAGATTATACTTTTACTTTTTCAGTCGAAAGAATTGTAAAAACGATTTTCTCCTAATGTACTCTTTTCCCCTCCTTTAAAAAATATATGTGGGAACCTTACATTAAAAATGAAGCAAGTGGAATATAATCATCTTTATTCTTACCAAAAGTTTGCCTACTATTTTCGAGTGGAGTTCAGCTCAAAGAAAGTAAACAGATATTTCACTTTCTGTCTATGCTGTGTGAACACCCCTTATACATTGATCCTTTCATTTCAAAGTCATCAAAATCATGTGAACTGCAGATAGTAGAAATAATAGATGTGGATGGAGGAGTGTTGGCCACGGCAATTCATCCCACTTTTGTGCCAACACTAGCAAACCTCTATCTAGTTGACTCTGTTCAGATATGATTTAAAGCCTCTTGTATAAGTATCATCTAAAGGTATTCCTATATTGCTCACTCAATCCTTCTTATTTCTTTAAAAGCAAAGTCAATTTAATTCATTCCCCTCATCTTTCACTTGAATGCACAGCTAGCGCAAGCAAGATGTATGATTCACCTATGTCTATACCTGCATTTGCTTAGTTTCTCTCTGCAGACATACACGACTCTTGATATTGGAATAGATATAGTTCATAGGTTTCCAATTTTTTCTTTCAATGTCGATAAATGTATGTCTACAAAAATTAGAGATCACATCCCCTTCACCTCTCCATACAATAGTTCTTTCTTTAAGTTGGAACTGATTTTAGGCGAGAAAGTTTAGGCCAAGAATTTCATTTTGATTGTTTTTCCTTCTTCCAAGAATTTAGGAAAGTGAAAGAAGAGATGAATAAAAGGTGACACGAGAAAATCACTTTTTCCTTTGAAATTTTATTAAGAAAATCCCCACTGGGAATAAGAAAGGAATATCGTCAAGTTGAAGAACTAGACCTAGCATGCAAAGTATAATGCAAATAAGTTTCCAATTCCAGCCTACCCATCATATGTATCACAATGATCATCAGAATCATACAATTAAAAAACTCAAATTCCAATCTTTCCTCCTGATTATGTCATCTTGAAAAGGAGAATCACAACACTTCATTACAATAATTCATTCCCTTCCCCTTCAAAATTGAGATGCAGTCAAGTCAAATATATTGGAATAATGCCTCTATTTAAGTTTCATTGACGGTGAAACAAGAAACACGAGATAAACTAAGCTAGCAGCAGTAACATTCATGTTTGCATAATTGAATGTGTTTTCTTAATCTCTGGATAAAAATTGAACTACCATAAAATAACCTTCAGCCATTTGATCATTTACGTGTAGGTTATCGATATTCAAGACTTTTAAAAGTGACAATGATCTTTGTCGAGTCTATTTCCTAGTTTCCCCTCCAGCATTTTCCCCTCCTCACCGTCCATTGCCCATCATCCACCCTGATGTTCCCCCATTATTGATGAAATGGCTTTTGATGTTCCAAGCGAATGATTCCCTTGTGTCCATTTCACTTCTGGCCAACCAACCATCTCCTCCCTACACTCATTCCAACTTGCAACAAAACTAAATATCCATTGTTCGTTTATTTTCTATTTCTCTCGTTTACGTGCTGCTATATACTACAACTGCACTTTGATGCAGCTCACACATTACATCGTTAGATCCAAGGTAAGAAAATCTCCTGAAACTCCGGTAAAACAACTACTCTATTCGAAAAATATATTGCGCGTGAATATAGTAATGTAAAAGTGTAATGGAAGAAGATAATAGACCCATGAAAATGAAAACAGAAAACGTGATTATGTTTGAAGAAGCCATACTAGGATGTTGCGAATAGCTTGTACAACATCATCTTGTCTACTTCCCTTACTTCCTTCCTGGCTTTCTTCCTCTATAAAAATTTGTGATCGGAAGAAACCTTTTTGCCTATTGCAAGTTTTTGATAAGGTTTTTCTACTCCTATGTGAAATCTCATGTTGCAAGAGTACAAGTGTAGAAACAACACATTTCGTAATTACTTACTCTCTTTTTATATTTTATGCCCTTTTCTTGCAACATTTATCTCATCTTGCCCACTTCAAGTTTCATACGTCATGTGCACGTAAACATTTATTCTGTTGTAATAGAAGCAGACAGAGATGATTTCTTGTGATGTGACATTGTGTTAACTTTTACGACAAGACGTTCAAGGTGGATTTGGGAATATTGGAATTGCATTTCTGAGAATCGGTGTGATTACCAGGGTTTAGGTTGCTGGTCAATCCAATGAAACCACGAGCAGCAGAAACCATAAAACTTTTTATACTTACAAAGTTGCAAACCAATAATATCCCAACGAAACATAACATGCTCTTTTAAGAAATATAAAACTTTTTCCTTCTTTCCTCGCTGTTGGAAATATCAGGGATAAATACGTAATCTCCACTTTGTTCCTCCCAAAATACTCAATTCCAAAAGTACCAAACTACATCCGCATCCTTTCACTAGCAGCCCTGACAGAACAAAACGCAAGTAAAAAACATTATTTTTTTTCCTTCAGAAAAAATGGATGGATCTCTTGATAAATACATATTCATCTCAAACTCTTTCTCGCTTCACCAGCCAGACTCATCCATTTCCCACTGCACGAGAAACAAACTTCACATACATCATCATACAGTTCTGGCCCACAAGTATAAAAAAGTCTACAGAAATAGACCAAATGTTGTTGTATATTCGGTACAAAAGAGAATAAAAAAGGAAAGAAAAAACTTTCCTCTTATTTTTTCTCCTTTCCAGTCCATGTCCAATTTCTTTCTTTTCTCTTCTTTCATAAGGCTCATCATAATCCACAAATGTTTCCATCTTCATACTCATTTCTGCTGCATTGCCCTTCACTACACATACAAGTACATTTTCTAAAGAAACATGTTGATGAAAAAAATAAGGGCGATGGGTATCCATCCATCTATCCAAGTTCCACAACAACCTAATATCAAGCCTGTATTCATTTATTGTGTCTATCATATTCCTTTCTTCTAGTTTGACGATGACGAGACTCGTCGCCACTTTTGTTCGTCTACTTTCTTCATGACATTGCCAAGAAATAGAAATACTACTCCTCCGTACAAACAAGTCTACTTATTATGGGTTTTTTCTCTAGCAAATGGAAGCAATAGTGAAGACAACAACTGCTTTTCCCTCAAGACTAACTTGTTAAAAAGGACATATGATTACAAGAAGGAAAAAAGATATATCACATGACAAGTGCAGCAGCATACCATGGAGCGCCCTATTCCCGCCCCTTTCCTTTCTCTTCATCTTCCAGTTTCCATTTTTTCTTTACAATCACATCAGACTCACTCCTCACTTCACTCCACTCGCATCATCAAATCCCTCCAACTATTCATATTCAGGACTCACCTTCCCAAACAAAGTTGGCATTAGTGAAAAAAATCGAAGTTTTATGCCAACATCCTTCCTTCATCTCCTTCTTTTTTTCCCTTGTCGCCGATACCTAGAGAGACATAACGAGGGATTTTTTAAGGATTCATCAATTTTCCTCGAGAAAAACATCTCAATTCATCATGCATCTCTGCCAATCTAACTATACAACTTTATGTGCACCACATTTATAAGGAGAAAGGTGAAATGGTAGGTATATAAAGAGAAGTACCTCACCCTTCCTATTAAAATTCAAATGTGTGCCCTATCCACTCTGGCTCCTGCCTTGTTTTCGCTTATCTATATCTGCTCTGTTGAATCTCTCTGGATTCACTTGGATTCCCATCACCACGATGATCATTTGAAAAAGAGATATGTCCTCGTATATAACCTTTGCCTAAGCTCGTTCATTCAGGTAAGTTTCTATTTCATTCGGTAAAAATTGCCAACGCTTTGGTGCTCTACTGATATGAACGAACGTGGAGCAGAGGTGTTTCCTTTACAACTCATTCACTCAACTCATTCTCTATCAACTGCTGTCGCCCAACACTTCTTTCCTCTTTTTTCGCCTTCCTCTCATTTCCCCATCCACTTTTCATACAATCTATATACGTTATCTTCTGTATACTTTGAAATGCGGTGCGTGCATGATGAAGTCAACGAGATATATCTCCCTTTTTACCGGTATAGTCTCCTGTCGTGATCTGAAAACTTGACGAAGACAAGCTAGGTAACACGTTGATTTTTTTTTCAACAAGAGACTCAGAGCCACTCTCGTTTTTACAGCACGCACATTTTTTTCCAGCATAAAAGATAGAAGAATTCTCATCTGCTCTTCTCCGCAGACTGGAACGGAAGTGCTTTTTCTGCGTGTCGTTGTACTGCAAGGGGAGATAGCAGATGAGGAAAACTGGCGGAAAGCTCTATGAAGTTGATATTCAGGACAAGAACCAAAGTGAGTGCGTTTATTCAGTGGAGTGGCAACAACAATAACAGCATCGCAAAAAATATCTACCAATAATGGCGTAATGGTAGTAGTAGCATATCCCTACAACCAAAACCAAAAACAAATACATTTATATATCCGGATGGATTATAAGTATAAAAGTGCCAGGGACAAGCGCTTGGGAAATCTCTTTTTTGTCTGCCAACCAAAATTACTAAAGCACCGCACCCGTTCCGTGGTCCAAGTCTGACTTCCAGTCAAGAGCATTCCCAATTTTTTCCAAAGCTCCTATACAAACTCAAGAGATAAAAAGAGAAAGTAAACAGGGAATACCGATACCATGACTGTGCTAACGAAGTATAAAAGAAAACCTTGCGTTTCTCCTGCTGTTCGTGCGTGCCCAAACTCTTGTGCACACGAGCAAATCCACTCCACACACGCGTCTTTTTACGCCATACCATGCCACCTCCTGGTCTGCAGTAAGTTTAAAGCTATAAGCTCTCACTACTGAACAACTCTACAAGCTGTGCAAATATTTCACATGTACTGATTTTTAAATTACACGAAAATTTTATGCAACAAAACTTTCCCTCTTTTGAAGTCCATCCTATTAGTTGGGATAATAAAATGTAAAGACCCTGACTCATATTTTTTTCTGCTGCATCAACCTCAAAGTCAGATGCACACGAAAAAGTCGTAAATTTAGTGTCCCTCTCATGTTTCTCGCTTTCTCCCCGACTCCTCCAGACATCAAGTTGATTTTTTGATGCACTTTATTTTTCCACCTAGCCGGTCACGTCGCTGTACAAAGAAGTATGAACAACAATCAGTTTTATTTGGAGCTAGTGTAGCATGAAAGAAAATGAAGAATGCCTACCACTACCAGCAAGTAACCAAGCCCCTTTTGCTCCCCTCTCTCTCTCTCTCTCTCTCTCTCTCTTCGTTTCTTCCACTCCTTGGAAGAAAGGAAGCAGCTTCATAAACCATTTCGGTTTTCAAAGTTGAAAAGTTCATATTTCTATAATGATGTACTCTTGTGAAATTTGAGATAGGAAAAAAGAGGGTAAAAAAGCGAAGACATTATTATTTTCCACGTTTAGTTTATCCCATTAGCAGCACAACTGTACTGGAAGGAGCCTCAAATCGTAAGCCTTGATCTCACAAAGTCATCCCCTACCCACATCAAAATCAATCGAGTTTACTACTTTTACTTTCTACTTTTTCCCTCATTTTTTGCTGCCTTTTTCCTTCCCCGAAAGAGAAATAGTGAGCACACCACTACTATCACTACCGCTTCACCGATAAAAGGAATAAAAGAAATAAAAGAGAGAAGAGCTAGAGTAAAAATCTGTCATTCAGACAGTTGGCCTGGCTGGTGTGTGCTCTTGATAGCGGAGATGATGATCACGATGATATAGCGACCCAACACCACACAACTTTTCCAATATATTTCAACTTGAGAGAGGGAGGCCAAACCAAAAAGGGAGGAAGAAAATAGTGACGATTTTGAATCTGGAATGGATAGAAAGGTGGTAGTGGTCTTTGGTCTGCCCGCTTTTTCCAGTGAAACTTTTCTCGTAGAAACCTCAATTTACGACTGTCGCAACCATTTATTGCCGCTGCTTCTTTCTTTCCACTGCTCCCGCTCTCTCCTTTCACCTCAGCACTAGCTAGTGGAAACGTATGTATTTTTATAACAACAAACGAGAGGATTGAGAAAGAAACATTGGAAAATGAGTGGTACTTTAGTTTACTCGTTTCTTCTATATTCGTTGTTCTGTTGTACGCTTTACCTTTGCTTTCGCCATAAGACCACAGTATGCCACGACAACTTTTAAAGGTAAATGTGAGTAGTTCCCTAGATTAGTTGGCTATATCGCTGTCCCAACCAGCGACAAGGAAAATAATAATAGCATCAACAAAACAACGTAAGTAACAAAACAACAAGAATAACGATTTACCTTCTTTATTTCTTTTACTTTGTTTTCGACATGATGATCATGACGATCGGGAATCTGTGTGGTTGCGCCGTTAAATGGTACCCAAATGGGCTCTTAGTTTGCATCATCATCCTCAATTGCACCGTTACTCCAACTTCCATTTCTTCTCTTGCCACAAATAATTTTACACCGCTTTCTTCTCCTCCATTCATGCAATCAAAATAGCTTTCCTCAAAGCCAAACCACAAGGAAAAAAATTGTTGCTGACACCACACCTTCCTTTTTCTGTCCATTACATTATATTTCTCTTTGTACTCCCATTCCATGCTAAAATATTCCATCACGCAAGCCTAAGAAACTGAAACTTTGTAATGGAAAACCTAAAGGAAAAAGGTTGCCCATTATTTATTATTGTTATATCATTATTTTCCTATGCTGATGAAAACTTTCTTTCCCTCAACGTACTACTCTTGTTATGGTAGCTTCCGGTCGAATGGAGCACAGATTTAGTGTTTTCTCTCAAGTGAAAAACTTCAAATAATAAGATGCATTCAGTGCACGAAGGGAAAAAGAGAAGAATCTGTTCCTCTTTTCTACTTTTTATGTGCATGCACACATGTTCCTGTTGTTCCATTAAAATTCCCTCAAATAAATCTCTTTTTTTGCTGAATAACTTACAATTGAGTGATGCGATGGGAAAAGGAGAAAAAAAAGACTACTGCCGCATGCATAAATAGTTTCGCTGACACAAGTACTATTATATACGTGTAAGAAGGAAGGACGGGGAAACACTCACTCATTAAAAATTTAGAAGCTGGCTAAAAGCATCGCTCTCTTACTTCCATGTCATGTCAGAAGAGATGCACTTTAGAGTTGGAAAAAAATTATTTAAATATTTCTCCGCCTTTACCACTACAGATAAACCGATTTGCATTTATGTTAGGAATTTCGTTACATAAGGGAAAGAGTAGAATGGTGATGAGAAGAGGGAGACAGAGAGAGCTACCAACTACCTGAATTAGGATTGACGCGACAATTTATTTACATCTTTTCTCATCTCATTAAAAAGGCACAACGTGTGGAAACGAGTAGTCCTCACGACATCATGCCCTCGGAAAAGGAAATGGATGACTGGTGCACGTGTCACCACCAGTGTGCTCCACACGACAGAAGAAAATGAAAAAGATAAAAGCATAATCACACCACATCATTATATACTGTTTTATACCTTTATACCCATCATCGAGATTACACTTCAAATCAACTCAGGTGTGTGAGTTGAGAGGATATTGAGTTTTGTTCAGTGTTGTGCCATATTGCACTGTGAATAAAAAACAATGGTAAATATATATGTACCATCATAGCAGGTAGTATCGTATTACTTCGCGCTAAGCCGACCAAGGTCATCTATAACCACATTATATTCGCGTCATTGCTCTTACACAATCGCTATATTTGCATTCATTTTTTTAACGTTCATCTCATCTCCTATATGATGCAATCATCGACTTCACATGGTAGCTTTCTACATGAAGGTGAGAAAATGGGAACAAAGGCCTTGGGCATAATTTTCACCATACTTTCTTCATCATCAATATTAACTCTTACACAACTCAACCTTCACTCTTCATCGGAATACACTTCAATCTATTCATTCATGGAGCAGCATAAAATTTATTCTCACCACTACAAACGCTTTTGGATCAATACAATATGCTTTTATTACATTGTTCGGGAAGGTAGGTGAGGGTGCGTGCTTGTATGTGCTTGCATAACCTGCTGAACCGTATATCTACTTTATACTTTACCTGTCTTACACGGTGAAATGATCATAGAGCAAAATTATATGAAAAAAGGACGATGATGATAACAGTGGTAAAGTAAGCAAACATGATACGTCTTCTCCATCCCACTTTTCTTGCTAAGCTGAGATTGTTCTGTGAGAGGAAGCGACCCCCTTCATTTCCTCATCATCATTTTCTTACCTATAAGATGCAGATTAAAATTTGTTGAATCGCAGAAAAAGTAATAAGGAAACTCCACTCTTGGTATGTATAATGCTTGTTCATGCTACTAAATCTACGTAGATAGGTGAATTCACGAGCGGCGTATATTTTCATTTGTGTGCACTTCACCTTATACCTACACATGTACTTTCTTACTGACTTTCACTCGACTGCGGAGGAGTAGAAAATGAAACGAGGCTCCGTCCTCCTGTTGTTAAGCTGGAGGCTGACAAAGATAACTAAAGTAGTTCCAGTTTACTTTGTGTTTCAACTGTATGGCCTTGCTTCAACTGAATATAGCAGCATCTCCAACCCAGCAGCAGTTTCCATCTCCCTCCACATCACGAACAGGATCGATAGCTAACGAAGCTTACATCGTTTTTTTTCATGCATTGTATAAGCCCTGCATATTATGTATGTACACTAGAAACACATAACGCCTTTCCTGAACATACTCTTTGCAGTGAGTTTTCAATATCAGCAATGAACATCACATGTACTTTGCTACCATTATGGGAATGTGACTGGAAGAGGAGACTGTTCGCGATGATCATATCATACTTCTTCGTTGTGTCTTATGTTTACGTAGTATATTACTGATAGGTAGAAATAGAGACATAATCATAATATGTAGTAAAACAAACTTATAAGAAAAATGTTCTATCTACATATATAACAACTATTACACTATTGCATAAAAGCTCGACTTTCTTTTCCTTGAGGGTATACCACTACTAGTAGAAAGTATAACAATCATGTAGAGTCAGCAAACCAGTACTACTATATGTACACATATAGGTATTTTGTTCTAACAATGAATCTTTCACGAAAACCGAACCAGACCACAGCAGCGGTAAAATTCAACGGTCTTCGTCTCCCTTTCTCTAACCGTATTTTTCCAAGATCCTGCTGCATTGCATATAAAAACATCTTGCATGTGGGCAGGTTATGTATCATATCATGTGCCCACCTATACTTTGTACTCCACTTACTCTAAACTAAACTAAATAAACGAATATTGTGTTTTAGGCACTTTCTTGACTTTTTTCCACACAAAAAAAAACACGAAAAAGAAAGTTATTGCTAAGAGGAAAGCAGAGAGGGAGAGAGTGAATTGCCGACTGACCTACTTGAATGAAGCTTTATAAGCTCACTCATCACAAGCAGAAGTGAAAGATACTAAAACCACACACATACATCGTCTCACCTTTTTCACTTTTTTCACATGCATGCTTCCGCTGCTTCAAGGATGTACAAACATTGTGTGCTGGACTGCTCAAAGTTGTTGAAACGGAGGAAAAGAAGATGTGAAGGAGCAAACTTTCTCATCATGATCATCAACCACCCATCATGCAAACATGAAGAAGACACCGAAAAAAGTTTAAGCCTGCCATCTCAATCTAACAAAACACAATTTCTATAGTTTGGCCTTCATCTCCAATAGAAAATTGGTTTCCTCCAGCCCAGCACTAAATACACAGTTTCCGGTCTTGATTAAACGTGGGTGGTATATAAAAATTCCTTCACCACATATGATGTGTAATATTATTGGAAACAGAACAGTTGGCCAAAAATAAACATGGCATGGTACGATAAACT
>JAQIXX010001530.1:0-32751 GCA_034700605.1 Willowsia nigromaculata
AGCAAGCCAAACTCACCACTTAACTTGAAACTTACTTTTGCTCAGCTTACTCAGAGAAGCTTGTCGTCTACTCATCACAGTTGTTCCTCCTCTGTAGTAACTTGCTTTTTTACTAGATTCAGTCTTCCTTATTCTCTTCTCGGATACATTTCACAAGATATGATAACTACTAACACTGCTTCTAGAGAAGATGCTACTTGAGCTAACTACTTGACTTGACCCTTCGTCAGTGTGGCGTGGCATCCCATGCCGTCCTTGGTTTAGCTTTTTACTACCGCTACTGTAACTAGAGCTATAGATGCATAATATGAGGGTGACGAGGAGAGCGGTCCAAGTCCAAACCAACCGATTTTCTTGAAAACACATATTATAAGCATTTTCTTTCATTGTCTATGTATTTTGTAGCTACAGTGTAGTGTGGTAAAGCTCGCTTCATCATCATAATATTGTGGATTTTATGCATACATAAGAATTTCGTTAACTCGCTTGGCATCATCCCTACTACAATACAACACCAAGAAGAAATTTAGCTTAACTCATTCACTCCAAGATTTGCTTTGGCTTCTTCATTTTGATTGTCTTTTCGTTTCCTTTTTGAATAATATCTTTCTCTCCTTTCCTATCTGCCTCGGCTTCCCCTCTTTACACAAGTAAAATCATGATCATCTTGATGAATATCGTGATGATCTCACTGTTTTCTCCATGAGAGAAAAACTACGGTCTAGGAAAGGCTCAGTGAAATATTTTGAACAAATTACCATCAGCAATTCTCTTCTTTTGAATAAAAATCAAGCTTAAAGCTTTGAAAATAAATGCAACAGAAAGATTTTTATAATAATACACATGCCATAATAATTGATTGGCGCATTCAACAAAATACGTACATGAATTTAATTTTTACTTCCGGAACTACAAAGAAACTATTTGGAATGATTGGTAAGTTGTTTTCAGCAAAATATTTACACCAATGAAATCATGAGCACTAAATGAATAGTACCGGATTTTGTAGCAAATCTGACCGCTGCCACCGGTGTTGGTGTTGTTGTGGTACTGCGTGTACTTAGCTTAGGTTTGTGTATATCTTGTGGGGTGATATGAGTAATCGTGTAGCAGAAAGGAGTTTGTAATCCATTTCATAGAAGCAAGGGGAAGGTAAATACGATCTTTTCTGTCGGCCTGCTTAAACTTTCACTTTAACGCACCCACACATTGCTTCTGGCTCCTTTTACCCTTTTCTTTCCGCTTCTTTCGTGAGAGCGAGAGAGCCCAAAGAGAAAACGTAATGCGATAACGCAAGCTTTTGGCTGTGGAAGCTCAGACAAGTAAGGTGTGTGGATAAACGAGTATGAGGCTCTCTGATTCCTCTTTTAATGGTGCTGGTAATAATAATATTGCTGGCATGTATATCTTCATTTCAGAGAAAACCATGTCTCCTTCCCTTCCTTTCCCACTTACTCAAACTAGCAACTTGAGCATCTTGTTAAAAAGTTAACGGGCAAGTACAAAAGTGACTTCCACTTGGCTTTTGGCTTCTTCTTGGATTAAATATCCTTCAGATTTTGAAAGAAATGGTGATCTTGTAATTACAAGAAGGAGGACGCAACGCATGATTTTGTGTAAACACGTTATTTATTCTTTTTCGGTGAGCTGAAGTTGTAATAGAGAAAATGAGAGATGGGAGTTTACAAGGAAGTGCCAGAAAATTGAAATAACTCAATGCACTCCACCGCGTCCGCTTTTATGCCTACTTTCTCAGATTTTGTATTTGTTTTTGTTGCCGTTCTGCTTCAGGGTTAATTTACCCCGTAGAAGCATATAATCATTTTGATCAGCATTTTGGAATCAGAGTTTGTCTTACAAATCTTATGTTTAAACAACAATTTAAATAAAATGGTATAATATGGTCAATAGCAATATTAAAACCTCATTGAATACGAAAACGATAATCTTTGCCAAAAATTACACAGTTGAATAAAATTAGTAAAACAGACAAGAAGGACAGACAAAAGTCAGAACATATTATGCTCAAAATTAAAGTGGGCTGAACTTTTCCTCTAATTTTCCTTGTCCTTTCCTTTTCCAATTTGAAACTTTTCTCATGGGTTTCTTGTTGTTTAGTTGACAGAGCACAAGAAAACTTTTTACCGCCGAACATTGAACGGGATGAAACACTCTGCATAATGCATAATCAAGCTAGATAATATCGGAAAATTAAAAACGAAACAAAGAGCTTTAAAATATAAGCAGTTTTATCGTCGCACTCTTGTACTATTATTAATTTCTATGCTATTATTAGAGCAATATGTGTGTAAAATGTATTATGCTAATGTACATACTTGCATTTTTCTAAGATGAACATTCCTCTTCTCCTCATCTCAATTTCTTGAAGATCCATATCATCATGTGTTATGGGATTTATCCATGAAAGTGGCAATTTGGTTCCTTTCTTTCCTTCAACATTGAGCATGACAAGAAAGAGATCACGAGCGGCTGCATCTAATTTGTTGCACGTTATAAATGTTTTTCATTTTTCATAAACGAAGCAGAGAAATGGGTGGAAATATATCGTCTGGTAAAATATAATCTTATGAACATAAATAGGGACAGCTACTTATTATGATGTAAGATCTACCACACAACTGTTCCTTAATTTACATCATCGAGCAGTGATTTCATCCACTATAAGCAACTTTGTAGTGAAATGGGGTAAGCAAGTAAGGGGGACATTGAATACTATAGTTGCACATTGCACAGCAAGGATGATTTAATTAGCAATGGAATTCCTCAAGAGTTGACAGCATATTATGTGATCATGCTTCACTTGTAATAACTTTTGCGATTAAAAATAGACGAGATTTATTTTTATTCAAGAATTTTTAAAAGTACAATACTCAAAGCACATATGAAACCAATTTACTTTCTAAACATTATTTTCCCCTTTGGAAACTCTTACAACAATAATAATAGAGTGAACATAATATTATAATAAGCATAGCCAATTAATCTACTTCTTAAGCATTATTTACTTGATTTATCTCTTGTATTGAAATATAAGCTTTATAGTTACAAAGAGGCGCATTAACATTCACAAAACAGCTTTTACTACGTTTTTCCTCACACACTCCCACCCATCTTTTATGATCGAGCCAGAGAATAAAAATTTTGCTACTTCCCAACCCTGTGTAGGTAATAAAAACGATAATACATCCAAAAGATCTCTATACAAAAACATTTAAGAGCTTAAAGAATCGGTAAATTGTATGATCCTCGTCATCATTATTATTGTTGTGTACTTTGACAAACATTTTAGATTGTATACAAATAAAAGAAGACAATTACTTTTTTCGGTTTTTACTACGATTTTTGGATGAGCCTAAACACTTTTGGGTTTTCATGGTGGCTTTCGGTTTTCTTGTTTTCGTTGGAGGAAGGAAGCGACAGGCATCAAGATGTAAAGGAGTGTAAAAGGGAAAAGAGTGGAACATGTTGCTTTTTTGCGGATGTGCACACTCTCTCCACATACAAAACACACAGCATCCTTTTTCCTTCTTTCTTTCTTGTGTGATGAGACGCTCTCCTTTTGCCTGAGTTTAAACGTGTCTGTGTGTGGGATTCATGCTGTTGCTTCTACTTTTCTTCCACAAAAACATGAGATTCTTCTCTCGACTGCCGCCCCACTCTTCTCCTTCTCACTGTTGCCTTCTTTTTACTATTCTGTTGGTGTTGTTCTTTTTGGTTCTGCTTGCTGGCTGCTTTGATGATGTTGATCATGATGATGATAATCAACATCATATAATGTCATGCTGCTCTAGTGGTAGTGAGATGTGATCGCAGGCCAACCTTAAAAAGTGAAGTCATTGGAGAAAAAGGGTAGAATAATAATATATTATGGTTTTTTATTAAGGTTTATATGATCATATGCATGTATGAACAACCATCAGGTTTTTTACATGACATAAAACACACTTCTTCCGCTTTTTATCCTGCTTTAGCTCTATCTTACTTTTTTGTGCTCCATTGCTATCACCAATGTTATTCAACAACAAAAATACACGACATCTCATGCATGAAGTAGTTCCATTGGGCCGAAGAAAAGAGGGGAATCAAATAAAGTGATTTCTCTCTCTCCTCTTGTATGCATGTGTACGTAAGTAGGGAAAATCCTGAAAATATTTATCGAAAACGTTAAAAATGCACGCATAATTTATTATTTCAGAAATAAGTAAAAGTAGAAAAAAGGTGATAAATGTGCGCTGAGAGAGTTATCTGTACATGGCCTAATTATAGTAGACAGGGGCAAAAGCGGGACTTGATTGCTTGGTAGTTGGTATTTTGGTGTATTTAAACTATAACAGACAGACTTAACACTCTATGTTGGACGAATGTAAGCAAGGTGCACTGAATGCAAAGCAGAATCAAACGACACACGGCACACAAGAGGGGTGTCCCTTCATGTCTTTCTGTCAACTGGCAACTAATATAGCTAGACAAAATGTTTTTTAAACGTTTTTTATTTCAAAATAAGCCAAAAGCATGTAATTTGTGTGTACGAGTGAGTAAAAAAGCACATTTAACAGTAGAGTTTTGGAAAAGTTGTACCAAACGTAATTGGAATCCCATTTCATATTTCATTCAGTTTTTACCACATCAGAATCAAAACAGGTAGAGAAAATTAAAGTTGCCACATAATTAAGAATAAAACGCGACGGAAGAGAGCAAAACAGATATGTGAGAACATTGAACGTGTATCAAAGCAATCATAAAAAAGTATATTGTCTGAGTCAACGTATCACACACATGGGCGCATCAGTTTTTTTAGAAATGAAATGCAATAAAAGATACAATTCAGATGTATGATATCGATGTACTATACACGCACACATTCATACATAAGAGTTGTACTGCTACGACGAGTACCTGGTTGTTTGTGTAGATCAACCACTTGATTAAATCAAGTTCAGAAGTCAGTCAAGTCAGGGCTGCAGTATTATGATAGGTTGGTTCTACAGTAAGCTAGAAGCAGTTCCAACTATAATGAGTTGTGGAATACCAATTTTTATTTGACTTGAGTGATTGTTTCCAAATTGTAAATGATTTTTTTTTCTTTAGAAATCTTTGAATATATTATTTTAAAATTGTAAAACACAATTCTTCCACTCAATCAACAGAACCACTTTTCTGGATATTTCATTGGATCTTGATTTAACCCCTTCATTCTTGTTTCATTGGTAAAACCAAAGATGATGAAAAATGTGTCGTGTAAGTATGTTGGGTTTATATTTTGCATAAGTAATATATGTTCATATCATAAAGATATTTTACTGAATAGCTATTGGTGGATTTTTTTTCTTTCTAATAATTGTCAGTGTGGCAAAAAATAAGGCAGATTGTTTTAAAAAATGACGAGCCTCTACTGTTGCTGTTTTACTGCATATTTTATAACGCATCTCTTTTATAGCTGCTTATTTAATCGTGAGTACATAAAGAAGATGATATGATGACGGGACTCGTTTTCTCCGAGAGTTATTACCCATATCCACTTTATATTAGCCATCATGCATGATGATAATAATATGTGATGGCCTATTATGCTGCTTCACCGCCCTTTTCAATAGGCCAGCCAAAAAACCTTTCTCTCTCTCTCTCTCACATGGCTCATCTTTGCCGTTCACAGATGAGAAGAGTGAGACCACTACTACTGGTGTTCATAAAATAGTTGATCTCGTTTTTTATCCAAGGCGAAGAAAAAATTGTGTTTAATGTTCTTGTTTAAAAAATGTGTTTTATTGATAGAAAAGAAAGCAAGAGCAAATGATGATGATAGTTTATTCGCATTATATAAATTTTTAATATTTTCTATTTGAACTGAAATGAAGTGGACACGGAGAGTGGACCAGGGAGATAGACTGGATTTTCCGAGGGAGAATTTCATGAATGTAAGCGCTCAGCAGTCCTTTTCTTGACAGTCCTGTAAAATATTTCTATAAAAATGACCTTCCCATACCCGAGATATGCCACCATACGTGCATACTTTCAACCAAAATCACATACTTGCTACTACTCTTATTATTATTTATCACTTTTTTATGTTATTATGGCGGAATGGATTGCATGATGATGGTCGGGTGAAAACCCCACAGGATCTCTTTCTTTTACACAAAATATCATTCAAGCTGGGTTGAATAACATTTAGCAACTTTTTAAAATTTCATCAGCCGAGGATCCCACCTAATCATCTCATAACAGGGAGTCAACTCAAGCTGCTTCTCTGTACGAGTTATTCATAATTTTTATATGCTCTTTGGTCTTTATTGTGTACAGTTTGTCTGTATACTTATTATTGTTATAAAACTCTATAACTGGAGTACTTATTCACAATCACAACACTAGTTATGCATGCAATAAATAACAAGGAATAATCATATGTGAAGTACTAATATGCTTGTGGAATAAAAACATACAAACGGTGGCTCAATGACCATTCACTCACTCAATTTTCACATAATCCTCTGAATTTTATTCTGACGATGAAAAGTACTTACTTTTACGTTGGTATGTTATCATTTTATCAACAACTGAGGGTAAACTGAATGGTGGTGATAATGATAATAAAACCATGTGTGCATACTGCTTGTATTTATTGTTGCACCATTTCATATTTATGCGTTTTAAATAACTCGTTATATAATGACGGTCGGTGATACCTCTTAAAGATTGCTTTTAGGTTGGTTATACAGGATAAAGAGTTTGATAACAGAATTCGGTTCAAAGAAGAGTTGTAATGGCAAGTAGGAATTACTGTGCTAACTTAGTATGGATGGATTTTATGAGGAAACTCATTACAATTTATCCGAATAGAATATAGTTACACACATGACTGTGGTATTGTGCATAAGGTTTCAACTCAGCATCAAATTCATCAGAATTGATTCATAGAAAGGAATGTTATTCAGTTCGTTTGAAAGGAACCTTATTATGTGGTAGTGCATACATTATCAATTCATATCATTCACACACAACTCATTCACACTCAAAGAGAAAATTTGAGTTGAATTATCATTCAAGCTCATCGCAAGGTAAACACGAAGTGTATTTGTTGTGGTTCTTCGTTCTTTCACTAGAAATAAATGAGTGAAAATTACAAGTGATCTCGTTAGGTAATTAGAAAGAATTGTGAGCTGTTCTGCTTCAAACATAATGATATGAGCTCAATACTCTGAGAAATATGTCCAAAGTTGGTTTGTGTATTGTAGATTTAATTACAACTTCAGTCCCACTATATGCTGTTCATAGTAATAGAAGAGAGAGAAATCGACACTCCGAATATTAGCTCGAAACCTTTTGACAATAAAAGGAGCTAAGACAAATCCACGGTATGCCTTGAACTGAATTGCTAATTTGCGGGCAAAGTGAATTTCATACACTGAGAAAATAATATGTCCTTCTTGGCAGGCCTTGAGTCTTGTAAATTTCATTGAAAATCTGTCAGTTTGGAACTCATCATAAAAGCTTGTCGATCAAGGGGCGTTCTATGATCTTAATAAATATTATTATTGTTGTTGAGTATGAGTTTTTATACCATGATTTAATGTTGATTTTGTTTTTACTTCATTTTTACGACAACACAAATTACGGCTGTTTTAACATAGGTTGCATACAGTTCTAGAGCGCTATACTGCTTCTGGGAATCAGAAGGAAACGAAATCAAAATCCTGATACATGATTCATGTACGTTTTGTACATACATCAATTCAAATTCATGATAAAATATATGTTTTTCGATAAGTATAGCAATAAGTACCATGCCTGGAGTTATCCCAATTCATGAGAATTTCGGTCCGAAAACCTCATATCGTGCAATGATGATGGTGGGCTGCATTATGACCGCACCATTGTTCTAAATTTATTTTTTAATATTTATGGTTTTTTCTGCGTTTTCCTAGTATATGAGGTAAAATAATATGCATTTAATAGCAAGGTTGTAGAAATAATGTAGGAGTAAGTAGAATGAGCATGAGAGCATGCATAAATATTATGAGTTATGAATGCTCGATGTGAATGTATAAATGGCACAAGTTTGTGTACTGATTTCTGATTTCTACATGTGTTGTGGTTTTGTAGAGAAAAATAGAGGGTTTATTTTTAATGGATTATATGAGACAGTGTTCCTTCATTCATGCAACCCATTAAACATACAACTTTCCCATCAAATCGGTCCTAATCTTTTGATTTGTTATGGACATTCCCACCTCTTATAGATAACGAACGACGTACACGGAGTATGTTTGTGAAAGCGTAGTGGAGAAAGTAAAAACTTATTGTGTTCTTTAGTGAACAGCACAGCAAGGAGTTTTCATGTTTACCTTGTTCACCAAATCAAAGTCCTCCACTCATGGTGAAAAAAGTTATTAACAACACGCAGGCACGCGCTTCATCATCGGCAATATGGCAATTTTTCTACACAAAAAACATTATTACTTCTGCCAATGGAAAAATTGTGTGATACATGAAGAAAAAAGTTGCCATTTCCTCAAATATTATGATTTACTAAATATGTAATTCGACAAGGGAAAATGAAAAGCATAAAATATGAAAAAACTCAAATGAAATATACATAAAATCTGGCGCTTGTGGTTAGTCACTCACAAGGAGGCAATTATGTCCATATCAAGTTTATATTTACAGTTGATGAAAGTATTTTTTCATAAAAGAAAGTACGCTCACACCATCCTCACATAAACGTAATTTTAACAACGCCAAAAGTAATGTCTTCGCTGGATCTTAAAGGCTGATAGGTTTGATTGAAGCTTTTATTGTATTCTATGTTTATAATATCTGTAGTTTCTGTGCTCAGTGTATGTACATAGGTAATATGTGTTAATCACAACTATCTAAATGAAAATCATTGAAAATTTGGATCATGTCTAGAGTTGTAAAACAGATTGAACGATATTCATTTGGATGATGAACAATTTCCTGATTTTTCTCATTGATTATTATTACACTCTACTGGTTTTAATCGCATGTTTTTCCAAAGAATATAGTTTATAGATTGCCAAATATTGCAATTTACTAACAAAAAAGGTGATCTTTGTTCTACTTCGAGTAATAATTACCAGTCATTGTTTAATTACCAAGAAGAATGATCAGAACTACTACCCATTCGTAGTTATTTTTATAATGTGATATCATACATCAATGAGAAACCACATTAGGAACAAAAGTCTCCACAGATTTCACTAATGAAAAACTATAAAAATGGGATGAAATAATTACAAGGGATGTATCGCATCCTGGTTTTCCCAAGTGGGTTTGCACATGCGATTAGGTAACGCTAATAAACAAACGCATATATCATATACTTATAAATACATTATAAATAAATATAATGCAGTATCATATAAGTTTTCCTAATGATCATGATCATCTGTTCTTATACCGAATGATCGTCTAATTTTGCACAGTTTGACAATTATTCTTTAAATAGATTTAGCATGACTAGTTCAAGTACGTATGTATAGGTTCACATTCTGCCACAAACAAAATAAGTTAGCGAATGTGAAATAAGGCTCTTGTGTATTGATAAGTACGTATTACATAAAATCGTCAACTTGATAATCATGATCAGTTGATTAGTAGTTAGTACTACTTCTCTTTGGTATTTATACATTGAATTCCCTATTGGTTCATGCTCATTTGGACTTTCTCCTCCTGCAATTTGCTCGCATGTTACAGCGCTGGAAGTGGTGAAAGTAAAGATATAACAAAAATAATAATAAATAAAAATCACGAGTTAAGCTCTTCTAGAGAGAAAAAGAGAGGTTAGGCAATGTACAAAATGAGTGTGTGGGTGATTAATTGCCTGAGATGTGGAATTTCCGAACCATGAACAAAACTAATGTGAATATTATGGTATGAATGTTACGATATGGTAAAATCGCATTTAAGCTTATACAGCAATCTCTCAACAAAAAAACTTGTAACATGTCTATATTATACTTTTGAGTACATTTATATAGAATGTTCATTCATTCACTCATAGAATCAACGAAGCGTAATTATTTACAAGCATGTAAGAAAATGATGATAAATATGACGATTGGCTGGAAGTAAAATATTGCACTGTTTCAATTCCACATTTAAACCCATTCAATATACATATTATGAGGACTTGTAGCACGGTATAAACATTTTTGACATAATATGACAAGTTATCCAATTGAAAATTTTTCGTCATTTCTCCCAATTACGAGCACTGTTAAAGAATTAGGCGTTTCCTCTTTACTCTCGTCGTCATCAGCATCTTGCATGATCCTTGATAGCTTTTCCTTGCGGCCTACTACACCCATAAATGCTCAAACAAAAAGGTCACATTTCAAATAAAAAGTCATTGAAAAAGAGGGAAAAAATCAGTCCAACGGCAAACTTTTTTCCAGGCCAATGGAATAATATTATGACCCGCCTTTCCGAAAAAAATTGAGAGAAACATAATATGTAAATGTGATGATAAAAATCAATCCAAACTATTTTTCCATGTAATTTTTCTCATACGGAGAAAATTTCTTTTTGAAAGCACATTTCTTCTCGTGTTTCCCCTCATATCACTTTCTTCTGTCTTGAATGAATCAAAACACAAAGCAGCACTGTACCTTGATGACTGCTCTTATTATTGCCATCAGCTCGCTTTAACATGCAAAAAATGGCATTTCCTCTCAAAAAAATAATATTTACCATTAACAATAATAAAACTACATACATTATACTTTTTCGCACTAATCTTGTACAAAAATGATGAAAAATCCAGTAAAAATATTATCCCACAACTCATAACTCTGTTTTTCGTTCCTAATAATACATTTTCCTCTTATGAGTTATATATGACGTTCCTTAGATTTTGCTAACGGGCATGCAGAATAATGTAGGAAAAAAGCTAAATAGAAGAATAAAATGGACAAATATGTTTTGTTCGTGTCTCTGGTTCTGGTGATGCCTTTCTCTCCGAAAGAAAAAATATAATGAGATTTTCACTTTTTTATGAGCTTCTCAAGTTAATAAACATACACGTAACAATGAAGCGAATAAAAAACAGGCTATGAATTTAAGCCGGTTCATGTTGCATTGCATGTAAAAAAAGAGTGTACACACACCTAAGCATGAAGTACCCATTTTACTTCATCATCATCGTCATCATGCTCACTTTATTATGCCTTTTTCTTAATAAAATGCAAAGTGGTACTTTACAAAGAAGAAAAAAGTTGGTAAACATGAATTGCTCCAATGACACGACGAGGTGCAATCGCATCTAATACATTTATTTATATTTTTTGTTTTCTTTTTATTATTTATTACATTCCTCATCATCGTCAAACAACATAACTTTATGTGATCCTGTAAGAAGAACAAAGATCCTCATCAATTTTCGCTCCCAAGAATGTTTAGACTCTGGGAAAGGTGTGTACATTTGTAAGCACTCAACATGTTAGTTACCTACAACTTCTAATGCACCGAAGCTTTCTTGCATTTTTTCTATGTTTTTCTGCAGAAAGATTTCGTCTCGAGTTAGACGTGCACAAACAAACACATTTCTATTTCTTCCTGCATAGCTTTAGTCAATTAAAATAATATCAATCTTGGCCATAGCAAAGGTGACAGAACCTGTTTTTTTTTCTGTTGCGCGCTGGCTGTTGCTGCGCTTTACACTCTCTCCTGCTTTGTATTTTTTCCCTCATTTTTGCTGTTATCAGCACTACCAGAAAAATCTGTATGACAGCGTCAGTAATATTGGGGTACACAAAATGTTGTAATAATAATAAGTAAAGTGCTATGACGTTTTGTTAATGTGGACGGAAGGCCGAAAAATGCAGAAAAAGTATGGATAAACACACTTGCATCTCTCTGCATTCATTCGTCATTAGAAAAGTATAATATGGTGGATGAATGAGACCTAAAAAACGGGGCAATTAACGCGAGTGCAATAATCAGTATTATACACCTCAGATTTTTTCCCGGTTGTTGTGTTGTGATGGTAGGCGTGTGACGTAGCAGTAATAATGTGATTGTCGGTTACTTTTTTAACTTCATTTTTTTCGTGTCTCCTCTCTCTCTCTCTCTTGACTCTTGACTTCATAATAATTCGTACTTTACCCAAGTGACGGACTTGAAAATGGAGTGGACAAGAGCTGGAGTACAAAAACGGAGTAGTATAGTATGAAACAGGCAGTGTGGCATTCTCATTGTCGTAGTCGTAACATAAAAACTTCACTTATTTTAGAGTATCCATTTTCTTGCTACATGCTCTCTACTGCTATATACTTTTTGATTTTGTGCATAATTTTTGTGTACTTTACAATATTCAATCCACCAAAACAACAATAGAAATTAAGTACTGAACTAAAAGCAGTTGACTCCTACATATTAGGTATAAAAATGTGTATATAAAGCTTTCCTGCATATCATTTTGATCAGTCGCCCAACATTTTTTTCCTCATGCTTTTTTCTACCAGCAATAATGTAGAGAGTAAGTACTACTTTGGGTTTGATTTTTTGAAGGATAACAGAATTGAGAGTTGTGCTTATGTTGCCATTAATATTTGTGACTACTATTTCTGTCTGTAAGTCGACTATGGCATGAAGGTTTGAAGGATCCTGATTTTGTTATTGAACGTTTGCTGTGCGATGCAATACGATAACCATATTACGAAAAAAAGTTTAATAGTAACTGAGAAAAAAACGAGTGTGCTCAATCCACCATTCATCCACATTATTATTATTATTACTTTATATTTTGTGCTCAAACATGTAAGCTGGTGATACACCCACCGCCACGACGATCACACAAGCACACACACTAAACCCATAAGAGGCAATTATACATGGTATTATTCCACAATATTACATGCTTTAAAAATGGGAGATCTTTCCTATTTTACCTCTTTTCTCTGTGTTTCCTCTAGTCAGTCAATGTTCATTTGTCTGGATTTTTTCTGCCGATATACCCTCTTAAAATACGATATTTAAGCAAAATCCAGCAAATGTATTCAACCGCAACTATTCATGTGGAATAAATGAGCGAAGCACTTTTACATGAGTTATGTAAATAATATAAATACATAAAAATGCGAGTAAAAAGTAAACATTTGAGTGTATATGTTCATTTTTTTAACTATCACGCTAGACTCAAATTCAAAAAGAAAAAAGGCTTGAAATGATTGGAGAGAAAGCTGATAAAAAAGTGAGTAACTTTCAGGAAAAAATGGCTCATATTAAGGTTAATTACAATTGCATTATTATATATACAATACTCTGGAGTGAGGTAGTAGTAGTACGTCACATCAAACAGACTTTCCAAATAATAAAACACTCCAGAAAAAATGAAACTGGGACTATTACTTTACTTACTTCACTGATTATTATTATTATTTTAGCTAATAGTCCTACTCAACATAAATGTAGTTTATGATGGGTGCGGCGGCGGTGTGCTTTTACCTTTGTTATGCTTCTATGCATAAGGTGGAAGAGAAAGCTTTTTTATTTGATATTATGATTTAGACGATTTAAGTAAGCACATTATTATTAGTTTTAAAAGTTTTTTGTTTCCTTTCGTATTAAAGGTGCTTTGTACATTTAAAAAAAACATTCGTGACATTCGGAAAGCGAAAAAAAAAATTTATGTTTGAATCTACAAATACACAAGTACGATATATCATGATGATGACTGATTATGTTTTTTTTTTCGAAAGAGTCAACCTCTTCCCTTATAATATATTTGTACCATTCTTTTTTCCTACTTGTGCACAAACAACCCTTTAAAGAGAAGAGGAGAAAGTTTGAATAAAATACTGCCACACGCACCGGAAAATAGTTCAAACTTTCAATCATCATTTGATCACGTTAGATTTTTTTGTGAAATTTCCACAGAAAATCTGTACCTGTTTATCTCTCACAAGCAAGGGTTACAATGGACCCACCACATCGTGTTTAAATTATTTTAAAGCCTCAGGCTATAGAGAAAAACAAATAGGGGAAGCACTATTTCCTTTGAGCTTTCTCAGCTTCTTGCACGAGATTTTGTTTTCTCTTTCTCAACCTGAGCTTTTTGAGGGATACCGGGCGAGAAAATAATAATGATCTTCAAATTTTGAGTGCAGAAGAAATAATAAAAAGTAACATTAGATGTAACACAATACCGAAATAAGTATATCCGTTTTTCCTCTCGTCGATACTTAAAAATCATCATTATTCAGCATTCACTTTTTACAAAGTCGCCGATTCTTGTGATATCTTCTCGTTTGCCACTCTACCGGGGCTTGTGGCTGAAGCAATAATAATGCGTTTCCCATTTATTTGTAAATATACTACTGGGGTTTTCATAACAGTAGGACGCACGTCACAAGAAAAATCTGATCAACATAAAAATACGCACATGAATTGAGAAAAAATGACAGAGAAGAAAAACACAGAAAGGGAGTCACCGCAGCAGAAAGAAGGGTTGCACCCCGTGTGATGTGATATCATTCAAATATTGTTTTTCGTATGCTTTTATTTTTTCAGGAAACGAGTACGGACAATATTACTTCCACCTTCCAGTGCGATAATAATATGAAAAATGCATGAGGCATATAATGATAATAAAGACCAAGAAGAGAGCGTGAAAGCTCATTTCATATTTCAAAGATATATATATTATGTACATATACCGTAAGCGCTGTATACTGCATTTACCACAACTTATGTACGTTTTTTCTTGGTACTTAACCAGTGTTATTAAATGCAGGTGACAAGGATCAAGATACAGTTTTTATTTGCAGTCAGTCAGTTAAACAGTCAGTTGAGAGAAAATTTAAGTCAGCGTCACAAGGAATGAACTTTTACCGTACTTTCGCTGAACAAACTTCCCTCGTTTCTTTCGTAGACATTACTTTTGATAATTTTAACTTTCCAAATTCATTGCTCCATAATATGTACTCCCTCATTATGCGGTTTTGCTGGACAAAAATTAAATGGAAACTTAATACATACGTAGGTAATAGGGCTTAGAAAGCGCACAAACACTAATCTCATGTCAAGGAACTGAATTCTGAAAAAATGCTTATTAGCATTTAATTTACATGTACATGCATGCTTTCTACTATAAGGACTTCACTCATTCTCATTATAGCGGAGTAAAAAATATATTACGCGTGCATTCTGCTAATAATAATAATAATAATATTTTTTACTCCTGCTGTTGCTGAATGTACATACAATTTCATTGCTATTGTTCGACACGTAATCATGTGAACTCAACTTGCAATTAGCGTATTTTTACGAGGGCTTTGTGAATATTTCTATCCTATTTTACCCCACCAACACACACTCCATTATATGTACCTAATATCGCACACCACTGTCTATGTATAGCAGTAACAATGCATAATAAGCATGTTGCTCTCCCTGCCCTCTGCTGTTTCTAATTATATAAGTAGTGTGTAATGGATGAAGAGCAGCAATATTTGTAATATGAGGAGAGAAGAAGAAGAAGTAGAAAAATGGGAGAAGAATAAAAAATTTCCATGATACACTCCAAGGTACTACTTTGCAAAACACATTGAACAGTATATGCACATACAGTAATCATTATTCAGATTTTACATGTTAAATTGGCTTATATACAGGTTAAGTATATGTTTATGCAACTTTAAATATAGCCTTTGGCTTTTGTGGACTTCTTAAAAAGTTAAAGAAAAAAAACGAGCTTTTAGAGCGATATGCGATATGAACCGATTAGCTAGAGATAAAGGGTCGTGACTCAACATCAACAACATATAATGCCATAATACGCTTTAAAAAATAACATGCCTAATAATATATGCATATGAAATGAATGAGTTGTTGAGCTGTTGGCCGTTTGTATTATAAAATGCAATAATAATACGTAATCTTTAAGAGAAGGAATCCTTCATAATTCATTTAAGAAATTATCACCTTTTCTGCCACATGCACAATGTAGCAGAATTTTTTAACAAAAGCAAATCTCTGTTGTCATAAATGCACAACCCCATAACTCTCTCTTCCTATGAAATTAAATGACCACTCTTTTATTCTGTCCACTAGAGTAGTAAAAAATGGGTCTCATTATAATTAGGTACGAATAAATAAAACAGTAAAAAACAGGGCAGGGAAGACGTATTATAAAAGAAAAAAGTGGAAAATATAAATAAAAAATGAAACAAGGGGTGCTGGCAGCTCCGCTTCTGTTTTCAACAATTTTTGTAGCAGTGGCCGATGTGAAACGTAAAAAGTTTCATTTGGTAAAAATGTGATTCCGTGAAATGAGCATTGCTCGTGGCAATTTCACCTTAAGGCTATTGTGTCTGTGCTCCTAGCTATTTATTTGTGAAGGACGACATAATGCATTCTTTCTTTACTGTTCCTATTTCATTTTTCCAAGATATCTTTATGTGGTTTCGCTTTTGTTTCCGCTATATACCTCAAAGCATTCCTGTGCCTCTACGCTTTTGGGTTCTGGCCGATGCTAAAAATACATTATGTGAATTTGTTTGCCAGCCGGCCTGCCTATTCATTATGCTAGTGTGTAATCGTCCTACCAAATCCTTGTACCGTATACGCCCACACAGTCAGCAGCAACGAAGAGAACTGAGAGAGAGGGAAAGAAAAAATGTAGATTTCAAAGGAAACAATTGAGTTGTAATTAAATGAAATTTCGCACATGTAATTTTTTACTCGTTTTTTCTTACTTGATTATGTTTTTTCCTCCTTTGGTCTCATTTACTTCATAATAATTTTTACGTATGAGGAATAAGATTCTGTCCAGACTGGACAATTTAGATTTAGATGCAATTTCATATGACGCTGATATTTAAGGTATGTACATATTTATGTTATATTTTTAGCATTTCAAGACGTTTGCCAGATTATGATTGCTAGATGAATGTGGAAAAATACATTTCTAATGAAAAACTGCTTCTGTGCTTCTTTGTTTAAAAGATGAATGATACGGCATATAATAATATATTTAACTCATGGGCTTTCTTGGGTTTGATTGTAATCGCATGCATGACCGACTGAATTTTTTTACTGTATAATTTACCTCAATGAATGCTTTTTTAATGTGGAAATTCCAAATTCTTAAATAGAGAGCAAAATAATGGTAGTGTAAAATTTACTAGTTTCAATTTTTTGTTCCGTGTACACACTTCATATTTAAAATAAGAACAGCAGTTATGCTGCAATAATTCCTTCTGATTTAAAACAACACATAAAGCATTCATCAGCCAGCGTTCTCATTTTATTATTGCTCCCGTGAAAAATGTGGAAAAGACCCGTAGACCAACGCATATAGTTGAAGGCTTTTCGAGTATAGAGAAAGGGAGACAGAGGACAGGAAACGGTGATTCCATATCTCATCTCATTTCTGTCGCTTCAGCAGAATTTAATGAGTCTGCCCTCTCATTCTTCTTTTTTCACCCTTTTTTTACATGGAACTTTAAAAAATATATTTGTATGTACGTTTACGTTTTGTATAATATTTGTAGAGTGGGCTTACACCAATTTCTCCCAACTTTTTTCAAGGAACGGCGTTTTGAATGAAATTTTTCGAATTAAGCATTGGACTCTGATTTGAATGTGAATGAGCTCATAATGAACTTTTTCGACAAGACAGTAGAAGAAAATGGTAGGAAAACATTTGTAAGGCTGGGATAAATGAGGGAACGAGGAGGAAGAATATAAGGAGATGGAGAAGCACTTTCTTTACATCGTTTTCTTCGCTCATTTTTTCTTTCTTTTCTTTCTTCCTCTTTCCTTTAACCTCTTCCGTGTTCTCGTGAGGCAGTGATAATAACAAAAATGATTTTAGAATCTCTACAGCGCATAAGAGGAAGAAGTAAAAACAAAAAAATATATCAAAGAAAAATAGATTTTAAGTCGAGGTGGAACTTGAATAGCATTGAATGTTGAACAGACTGCGATAATTTATGCATAAAAGTAATAATCAGATGCTGATGAGTTGTTAGTGCATTATGGAAAGCAGTTCTATTGTATTTGTGATGATTGGTTGAGTTTCCACATAATGAAAAAAGTCTGTTCAATCTTCTTCATCAAAAAATCAAGCAAAGATGAATGTAAAACTAACTGACGATAAATTAGACCGAGCGCATACAATTGGTATACATTTTTTCATTCATCATCGTTTCAGAGTTCTGCTCAAATATACATTTTATATGTATTTTGTCTCTTCAAAACTATTACCGAAAAAGATAATATTTGTAAAAGAGGGACATATCTCTCTAAAAGCCAAATGGCGCTTCTAACATTACGAACTTGGTTTTGGTTGTGGATAAGTATATTTAGAAGAATCCTGGCTAAATTCTCTTCAGCTTGATGATGATGAAAATCACACAAAGATAACATGTGCATGTGTACTCTCTGTATGAATGTAGCATCATATTTATGATTTCGGCCATATACTTATTATGAATATTTCAGATGTGTCCTTTTGAATATAAAAATGTTTGTGCATAAATTAATCGTGATTTTGGTTAGGTTTCGGTGTAAAAACTCTCCTCTCGACACAACTTGTTTAGATTTTATTTATGTCTATGTAATTCCCCTTTTTTCACTTCTTTTGCAATCCCAATCTGTCCGCTCTTGATTTGTCTGTATGAAAAGTGTTAAAAGGGGACCTCTCTCACTCCAAGTCGTACACGGAAAGCTCTTCTGAAGTCTGAATGTTTTATGCATTAGATAAAGTACAGCGTATAATTTTCCTTTTTTTATTGTCAAATAAAAATACAGGTTTTGATTGATACTCTGTTTTTACACAGAGCAGCCTTGAAGGGATCAAGTGGTTTAATGAATGCCTGTCTGCTTGCTTTTTAAGTCGCTACTCTCTGATGGTGATGATGTCGATGAATAGGATACACATTTATTATTATTGTATGCTATTAAACACACCATCCTTCTGCTCTGTCGGTGCTGCTACCTCTTCACTCATCAAGATCCCCACCACAAGTATAGTAGCATTTTGCGTTCATTCCATTTTTGGTTATTACTTTTTCATCCTCAATATCAACAGCGAAAAAATATAAGGTAAAGCCCGTGTTTTTGTTCGGAGAAAAATTAAAAATGCTTATGATTTACATGTGAAAGGGATATATTCCAGCGTTATTTGCATATTAAAAATCATAGACAGAGGCTTTTTTCTCACAGGAACAAAGTACGCGACACTGTTTCACCATCCATATCTATCAAATCCTCATCTTCTCTTCAATGCACCAACCACTCATCAACATGATCATTTCCAATTTTTATAATTAATCCAGAAATACCACCACACTAATACATATAGGAGGTGAGGGAAAGAGAAAAAACGTGCTTTCAAGTCGATTTTGCAGATTTTCTAGGATAGAAAATTGAAAAGAGCTTTATAAACAACATGGAAATATATACATACTCTTCTTGTCCCTTGATTTTTCTGATGAACATACAAGAGGCACATTTTTTCGTCATTTTCCAACAAGAATTTAATATTTAATTGAAAAAATTTTCATAAAAATGGTAGACTTAATTTTGTTGCGACAATCAAGACAAAAACTCTTTACAAAAGTTTTCCTTTACAAAACGGTGAGAAATTGGGAAATTGTAATGAAACCAAGAATGCGCATATTATATTTTCTTTTCATGGCAATCTTCCTCTATTTGTTTCTCCCGCACCGTAATATCACATCATCCCTTTCTCTCACCTTTCTTAATAAGTGAAAACGATAAAAATTATTATATTAGTTTCATTTCTTCTCACCTTACCTCACAACCTTACGTACACGTACAGAGGTTTATACTATTAGGAAACCTTTTAAATGAAGAAGGGAAATGGGAGATATAAAATTCTTAAATTCTGTGTTTTTTTTCTTTTTACTTTCTCCCTCTCTTGCAACTTATTATAGTCATCACATTAACTAGATGACCCCATTAGGTCTTATTAAAGCATCAGCATTTGCCATTATTATAAAGAGCATCATTGCTAATATTGTCGTTATACTTTTCCTCCTTGGCTCATCATCCTGACGCATAATGTGGTTTGGTTATGCTTCTTCTTTCACTGAAACAGAAAATAAGCAAGATCACAAACAATACAAGTATCTGCACAGTATATATATATATATTATATTATTACGACGGTCCTATGTGTACTCTCTTATGGCACACGATGATGGCACAATGGTAATATTATGTAATAATGTGCTGTATTATTTTGAGTGACTACTACCATACTGGAAAAGCAAGCAGTGAGTAAACTTTTATTATAAAGCACACAGCAGCATTCCATGTTCCTTTTTCTCATTGCATTGTACCTCTTTGCATTATCATCATCGTCGTCATCAACATAGACCATCCACCACCACCACTGCCGCCACCACTTTTGCACTCACTATTTATTTGCTTGCTTGCTTTCCCCAAAAAAGATATTCCGGGTGCTACTACAAATACGAAATCATACTGCTTTACCCTCACTATAATGCATGCTTCTTCTATATAGTCCCACCAAGCAGCACAGTGTTATTTGGAGAAAAACTGAGTTTTGTTGGAGTTTGAGTGTGATTAGGGGGTGCCACTTCATTTATATGCAAATGAGGGCCATCTTGAAATATTAATGCGTCTTTTCAGCAAAAAGAGCCTGATTTCAACTGTATGTGTTCTGTACCCTGACAATGTATGTCTATGCTTGCTAGCTTGTGCAGCAAACCAACAAACTTAAATGCTTATATAAACTTGCACAGAGAGAGAGAGAGTTTAAAAAGTGTAGAGTCATATGAAGCTTCATTTGTGAGTGTGGAGGAGCAGTGGAGACAATCTATATGTATTTTACTA
This sequence comes from Willowsia nigromaculata, assembly GCA_034700605.1. NCBI lineage: Eukaryota > Metazoa > Arthropoda > Collembola > Entomobryomorpha > Entomobryidae > Willowsia > Willowsia nigromaculata. Next base: position 20,869 of record JAQIXX010001530.1, read on the forward strand.
ATTTTACGTAAAGAGTATGAAAGCTTGTGCTCAATGATCATCATCATGATGTTTCGACTCTACTACTTTTACTCACAACGACTTATATATGAACGTAAAATGCATAATATTATTATCCAAGAGAAAACGAAATGGAAAAAGGGTCTTTGGTGACCAGACCAGAAGAGTTTCAATGAATGTGACTTTGTGTTAGGCTCATTCGTGGGGTAGATGGAACTACGACATCTCTCTAGTCATATTATTATGCATTTATCTTTTTTCCTCTTCTGTGAAAATGAAATGAGCAAGCTTCCTTCTGCAGAAGCAGGAGTAATTTAAACAAAAGGCTAGTTTGCCATATTATTTGCCAACTGATTAAGGCTCATCACCATCGTCATCAGCATCAGCAGCATGTATGTAGCATGTTTGCATCTACATATTTATACATTCACGCGAATATTGTGGAGCTTGGGAGTTAAAAAACTGATGGAGAAATTCAATGGTTTAAAAACGCTTTCACTCACTCCACTCACTCACTAAAACGTTATGTATTTTTACCCCATCCCATCCATAAAATGTACACATTTTAGTAAGGATTTAATAGAGTAAACCTTTTCACTCTTCTTTGCTTACTTTTCTGCCGATGTCGGCGTCAGCGGCTTGATTTTTTACTCCTCATTTTTCTCCACTCGCTCTCTCATTCTCTCTCTTTCAACTTTTTTGATAATGACTTGGTCATTTCTCGTGACAGTCAAGTGTTTTCACCTCTATTCGACCGTTATCATTCCATTAAATCTCACCTTGTTATAATACTTAATGAAGTAGTTTGCATTATCGCTATATGTACGCAGAAACACTACCTCTTTAAATGCCAATCTGCCGGTATATTAAATACATACGCAAAGTACCCCTCATCATCATTCTCGTGTTCTCATTTTTTCACTAAATGACATGGGGGAATTGGTTGATGATTATGTATTATGATGAAGTGAAGAGTGCAAAGTAATCAATGCAATGTTTCACGACTGCACCCTAGCTCCTTAACCAACCACCACCGTCTCCTCTCACTTCTCGCTATCACACTACATAATATTTAATTTCAGTTGGCAGAAAATACGGTGATCCATCCATCAATTCCATCCAACCCTTTCTTTTCTCTAGCTCATTCTTCCACACTTAATATTTCATTCTCGTGTAATTGTAATTCTCATTTATCTCGTCAGCAGCAGCACAACAGAAGCAGCATATCAATCAAGGATTTATAAACGAGAGAGATAGAGATGACGAGAAGGATTTTTAAAAGAAAATAAATTACTACCTTTAGACATTTACATACTACATACTTTAACGAAATATATAAATACCTAACATGATTATCATTATTATTACGACGACTAACTGCATGAAGACTGAGAAAAAAATTTAAATTCAGGAAATGAAATTCGATTTTAATATGAAAATTACACAATGAGCGAGAGGAGAACGATTGGGTTATTGCTGAATATTATATGATGGAAGTGATGATGAGTGTCGGAGAGATGTTGTCTGTGTGCCTGTGTGTAGATTTTTGACACAGCAGGAGATTATATTCATCTTGTTAGCGTTAAATACACAAAAAAACTTACGGACGTACGTACGCACTGATGCCTCATTACGTATCGTTGCATTCATGATCACGAAGTTTGGGTTTGGTTGTATGTAGCTCGGTCGGATTGAAGAATTGTAGTTTTTTAGTATTCTGTCATGATTATCATCATGATTCTGATATGAATGATGAACAGTTGCTTGATTTACTACATGCGTATACGTCACAATAAAAAAGTGTACTCATCTCATCACCATCATCATTTCATCTTATGGAGTGATACGTTGTTGAACTTATGGAGAAAAAAATGTGCAGATGTGATGATACAACTTTATCCAGGACCATTATTTGGTAGGAATTGGACAAGCATGTATGAATAACATATCATAAATTCTGGCATATTTTGATACGTCCTTCCTTATACCAACTGGATTCACTCAGAGAGTGCTCACAGTACACAATAATTAATTTTGCATAATGAGCCTTGAGGCGGAAGGGAAAATGATAAAATCACTAATGAAATTATGCTGATGTGTTTTACTACTGCGAGAAAGCTGTTGGGCATCCACTAAAACCAACCGAACACCACATATTTTTTCTGCTTACTCGACATCATTGCTTGTGATGAAAATTGTGAGCATGAGGCTTCTTATGAAAACAAAACTTGGATGATCGTAGTAATGATTACGAATCACACATATGCACACATACAATATCAAAGTGAAGAAACACATACCTACTCTTTTTTTATATATTTTCATCCCTCTCTATGTTGTTTTCTCTCTTGCTCAACTTTATTAATAGCTCACACAATGATAATAATAATCGTGATTTCATTATCGTCATCATAATAATAAGCATATCGCACGTTTACGTTTTCATGGATTGATTCACTGGGGACTCCTTTTTGTGCCTGAAAACTTATATTTGTACATACATTACAGATATACCAGTTCATGTTAGATTCAAAGAACATTTAGTCGGGGTTGCTTCTGCCGCTTTCCACAGAATGAATGAAGTGAAGACAAAATATTTTCCATAAATTAAAGCCGACTCTAGGGCTCACTATCAAGCATTTTTTATTTCTTCAATTTATCCTTAAAAACGCGATGCAGTGGGAATGCGACGTAATAATCTCATATACTGAAAAATGGATCTACAAAGAGGGACTTTTTACCCTGCCATTTATTATGAAGAGTCTCACATAAGACCATCATAACCGGATCACATAAGTACACCAAAATTGTAGCATTGTCATCATCATTTTCATTATCGTGATCTTGTGATCCTCGACAACCCTGGTGTGTTTATAAAAAGCCCCACTCTCACACATTTCCTATTCACTCAAACCTTTTTTATTATCATTTTGTGTTTATATGTCTGCCGAGTTTGTTCACTAAGTAGCTGCAATACTGTCGCCTTAGGCGTGCATCTACTATTTTGTTTTTGTTCGTGTATATATGTTGTAATTTGTATGCTAAAAAGTTAAGCTTTTTCCACAGGAGTTGCGCGGAGTAAATCTCTTTTGCATTTTGCGTCATACGATGAGTAAAGAGCATCATCCTCTGAAAAGTATCACATGTGCTTTGCATCTGATTATTATTATCCTTCTCTGTCGGCTGTGAAACGGACTCTTGGACAGACCGATGATTATGATGATGAAACGAATGTTTATCAAAAACTGGTGGAAGCAAAGAAGGGCTTATGCCAATGGGGCATTATCAGACAGTCAACAGAATTTAGCCTGTATTTTTTACCATTGTTCTGATTGTGTGCTCAGTCTTTATAAAAACAGCAATACAATGACACCTCGTTATCATTCATCATAATCACTCTAAGGGTCGCATAATTTACTGGACGGTTGCAGTCACTTTTATCCATAATCGAATATTTCCACAGCACAGAGAATGGCAGCTTGTTTGTCAAGATAAGTGATGGAGCGTGTGCCTGTGTGTTCAGTCACTAGCAAATTGCAACAAGATTATTTCAGCATAATTCATCCATTTAATATTATATACTTCCAACTTTATAATAACTCATTACTCTTACATATGCATTTTTCTGGTGAGTCTCCATACAATTTAGAAAAACAAAGAAAGATCAACAGGACAGGAGAGCTCATGCAGAGTAATTTTGTATACTAAACTGCCGTTCGCAGCAGAGATGACGATGAAAATGATGCTGTTGTTGATGATAGTTTTCTTATGATAAACATTGATTGTTATGTTTTGTCCACGAAGGTATTATGAAAACGCTATGCCAAGTCCTACTTGTGATTTTTTAGTTATTCAATGTAACTCAATTTTCGTCCCTACCTCTCACAAAAGTAACCTGCTTGTACTTATGGACATATGAATGATGTCGCGTTACTACTTTTAATGAGTATAGAAGTACAAGTATTACTTTTTTGTATATGTATTCTCACTCGCTCAATAACTCACAGTATTAAGCAGTTTCAATGATGTAATATATTAATGCAGTCAGTTTAGTCCAAAAAAGCGGCTTCATTATTTCCTTTCTCTTTCCCTCTCTCAGTTTCTCCCTTTGGTATCCCTGTCTGTATATACATTTGTTATTCAAGTGTGTCGGAAATTGATTGCGAAATTAACATAGGAGACAAAAGCCGACGCAATGTTGATGATGACGAGGAAATTTTTGGAGTAAATGAAATGTTTTAAAATGAACGAATGGACTTGGTTGGTTTGGTTGGTTGGTCGTTGCCTATTTCAACACCAAACATTATTCCAATTCTCAGGCTTGCATACCAAATCATCACGAAAAAACTGGATGTATGTGTGTGTGATGTAAATGTTGATTTGAACGGGTATATAATCAGATGCAGAGTAGTTTGCGTATGCATGTGTCATCATCATCATCATTCCAGCATAAAGCACAATGTTTACCACTCACTCTGTTTTACTGTGCAGCTTAAATCATAATAAATGTAACTCTCTCTCCGAATGTCCCGCATTCTCATTTTGTGTCCTGCTGCACAATTTAAGCTGATCTGTCCATGTCACATTTCCACTCAGCATCATCAACCAACGCAACACCATGAAAATATAGCGTGTGTACTTTCTATTTGCTTTTTATAAATTATATTTGCCATGTATTGTTCCTGTGGACTGGACTCCGATCAAACTGTATAAAACATTCAAACAAACGAACGGATGAAGAAGGAGATGTTTAAAATACATCTCATTGAATCCCTGTCTGTGCATTTCATTAATTCATCCGAATTATTTATTTTCCCTGTTCGAAATCACCCTCTGCCTTTCTCCATCATCCATCCCAGTACAGAAAACTTGCCGAAAAAATACAAGCTCAGTCATGCTCCTGCATAATAAAATACGTTTCTCCCTATCCCTAAATTGCACGATTGGCTTATCAGTAAACAATGAAATATAGGGTTGATAATAATTTGAAATAAGCTTTTTCTCTTTAGAGAAAGAAAAAATGCAAAAGTTGTATAATTTTTAATTAAGTACACTGTTTGCATTTTATAATTCACCAATTTACTTTTTTTCTAACCTGCAGGGTGGATCTGGACGAACGAGTCGTTCCGGTGGTGTCTCCCCATCGTCATCTCCTGGAGTTCGTTCCAGCAGTACAAGTGGGATAGCTTCAGGGAGAAATACCGAAAGCAGTAGTAGCGGTAACAGTCACAACAACAATAACACTGGCAGCTCTTTGAGTAAGGAGTCTTTTGTCAACGGCCACGCCGGCTTAAGACCTCCTGTCAGTCATTCTGCTGGAGAAAGGTATCACTCTCATTCTCAGCATCACTCTTCTTCTCATCATGGTCAACATCAACGTTCCTCCTCTTACGGTGCTCATCATCATCAACAACATTTATCATCCCACCACCATCATCAGAGTGGCCAGTCCAGCCACAGTTTATCATCCTCTCATTCCAGTGCAACACCGGGCAGTGGAGGTAGCAGTGCTAATAGCAAGCTCAGTAGTCAACAGTACAGAGAAAATCTTGGGATCAAATCCGAAAGAAAATCGCATTCGTCATCGCCGCTTCAGTCAGAAGGTGATTTATCATTGAAAACTTTTTAATATTCATTCATTTCACATAATTTTTTGCTCAATTGAATGTTTAACATATCTTTGAGATGCATATTGATATTATTGGGTGGCAATATTTCTTGGCTTTTGGCATGATGATCATCACCAAAATTACTTACTTTTTCATAATAAACTGCTTTTGTCGGTTCTGTAATAAATGGAGACTTCTTAAGTAAACCATTCATTTTTAGGCATGGTTGATTGGAAAATTGGGATGGGCGAGATGTTGCTAATATATTTCCACTACCTTTTTCTCATTCTTCTTCTCGAAGAGGAGACGAAGCAATAAAGGACTGACTGATAGATGAAATAATGTGATGTTCAGAATAGCTAATTCCAAATGAGCATCTATATTGCTTCGGTGAGGAGTAAAATAGAGAAAAAGGAGAAGAATTAGGGAGAGAAGCTAAAAGACACACACGGAGAGAAAGAAGCGAAAGGGGCGAGTAAGCATTGAACCTTTTGATACCTGATTACTATTACTATTACCGCTGCTATATATGCTGGCAGTAGTAAACCTGTCTTGCGCTTCATAAGTAAGTAGTAGAGAGGCATGCAGAAGAAGTATATTATAAAAGGCACAGTATATTTGTATTAATGGAGGAGATGACTCAGAAGCAATAAGTCTTGCCGTGGTAGCTTCTTGCATAATAATATTGTAATAATGTGAATCGTTTCATTTTCTGGGATGCTGGGATCGCATACAACACAAAGACGCGCACATTACATTACTATAGTGCATGACACTGTTTGCATTAAAAGTAGAAATGGAAAAAATTAGCAGGATGAAAATGCCTCTTTCTCTTCTATTGCAAGGGATTTTTAGTATATGACTATTAATGTAGGAATTGCGACACATAACTCTTTAAGACAAAAAGCCATCTCATCTGGCAAACACGCAAAGACAAAGGTTATATCATTTGGAATTACTGAAAAGTGAATATAAAGAAGGTATGGATGGAAAAGGAGAGAGAGAGAGATAATGAATGATGAAGGTAGCGAATGTTCATTGCATGCAAAGAGAATGCAAATTGACTTTTTTCCAGCTTTTGGATTTTGTTGCAGCAATGATGCCGAAGAAAACAACGACAAACAGAAAATAAGCGAAGACCAAAGTATAAAAAGAGCAAAAATAATGATAGCACCTTAATCTTAATCCCTTTCTTATTAACTTGGTATTCTCATTTTCCTGGAGACTTTCCACTATCTGGTTTATCGAGAAAATAACAAATATAGACGAAGCGCATGCGCCAATAATGAGAGAAAATGATTGTCAAGTAGATATTCAAGGAAGATAATGAAATGCAACCTGAAAATAGTCGCTGTAGCTGGTAGCTTTTATAGTAATCTAAGATTTAATGATGATGCTCTTTATTGTACTTGAACTCTCTCATTTTGGTTTTGATACGATGCGACAAGGTATTGGAGGAGGAGTGGAAATAAAAAATGGGAAACTACCCTCCAGAGTGGAAATTAATGCGTCGTCCGCTTTTTGAATATTATATTGAGCATTTTACAGCATGATCTCAGTGTGAGGACTCATGCAACGAACGGCGATCACAAAAGAGCAAGAGTTTAAAGAGAGAAAGAGAAAGGCTAGACCTTTTAAATAACATTTGGGCATTATTTACAATGCCTTCAGCAGCGAGAAAAATCACTCTGCTCCTTCAAGTGAGAATAGTGTAGAAACTGAAAAATCATCCGATTTATTAGCAAACCTGTGAATATTAAGTAGAGACAGTAGACAGTATGTAGAGGTGCATATAATCTCGCATTCAATTCATTCACGAGAAGAATTAGTATTACGAAAAAAAGTAATTGTGCCTCCAGAATAGATATTTTTCTTTCTGCCACCACCATCGAAAAATAATGAATAATATGAAATCTTATTAGTTGAGATGAGCAGCAATAAAGAAAAAACGTGAATCTATCATTCATTAACGTCAAGACTTTTAAAAACTTTGTTTTTAAGTATGTAAGTATATGCCATTTCATAAAACTTTCTTTCAAGAATATTTGCATATAGCCCATCAAGATGAATTATTAATGAATAACCATCATGTTCCATGTAATTATAATTATTGCTGCCAGCGGCTTTTCTTTATACCTTTATCACATTATGTATCCTCCTCCTTCTCCAACAATCCTGCTTGGCATTAATATTCTTGAACCAAGACATAGAAAATAATATTATTAATAATAATGATCACGACAATGGTATATATTCATACAAGCGTATAGCTAATCCGAGGCTATATAGGTATTTCTTAAACTCATATAAAATTCATCCCTTCTTTCTTTCCACTTTGATCATACATGCATGCTAAAAGTTCCTCCCTCAAAATGTTTTCATGTCCCTCTACATGATATAATTGCTTTTGAGTGGTTTTGCCACGTTGCCACTACACATTATAATTGCAACTGGTGAAATAATATAATGTACTGTATCAGTAACAATAACTTTTCTTCTGTATTACCTTATTTATTATTACGAAATGATCATCCATGCGTTATTGCTCATGATGCCTCGCAACCTACTACTGCGAGAAGAGTCAAGTAGATCTGGCGGTGGTAGTGGCTTCAGCTTTAGTAGCCAAAATGATTCTTTTTTATTTATGTTGCTGCGTGGATGGATAATTTATTTCTTAGCAAACGGATTCAAGGGGTGGCCGTTATTTAGTAAGGTGAGGTTCTGCCCATGTCGTTCTACCACCACCAAAGCAATAACAAAAAAGAAGTGTGCGTGCTGTTTCCTTCTGGTTCTTTACAAGCGAGCTGTCTCTTTTTCTCTCTCTCAGCTTTTTTCTTGCACAAAATATCCTGTCAATATTTATACACTTTTACGATCCGATGAATTTCACACAATGCATAAAAAATGAACATAATAATGTGGTCTACCTACATGGATGATTTTTGCACAATATATCAATGTATCCGTAATGGTCCCATATTTGACTTGAATTGTGACTGAAACAAGTGGTTTAATAGTTGGTAGCTAGTTAGTCTGCCACAAAGTAATAATAATATATTTTCTCAGCAGGCATGAAGTTAGCAATCATTTTTTTGTGTTTGTGCTTGATTTCAGAGTGTATTATAACTTATATAGGATGAAATTATGTGGCACAAAGTACATGAGAGGTATGAAAAGTCCGTTTGCAATGATGATTAAAACACGTTCAAAATCACGGATTGATTGAAATTTGCTAATGCATAATGTATGGTGTGTCCATAATAAAAAATATTGTAAATATTTTATCAAGCGAGAGAGAGAGAGAGAGAGCAGGGATCATGTCATGTCATGTTTTTCATTTAATGCTAATAAGCAAGCACTCAATTGTATGCATTGCACCAACCGGGAGCAATTTAATAGTGAGCAATAATAACATGCTCAATATTTCTCTCTCGTTCTCTATCGTGTTTATATTCTCATTTGCCAAGTGTTTTAAAAAGATAAGTACCTCATTTTATTAGATAAATTCAATAAATTGATCTTGAAGAAACAAGAGGATTGAAGTCTAGGGGAAGCAAAATTATGGGAATAATAACACACGAAAAAAATTTGAGAATCAATTTCTTCGTTTTATTAAAGTGCATACAAGAAAGATACATTATGATTTGGTCCTCAATTCATCGTTCCGATCATCTTTCTTCATGCATGATTTCAATTAATTTTCTGCTTGCCTCCCATATTCTCATCTTATTTTATTTGAATAGTGAAGCTACTTTACTAGATAGCCAGCCACATTTGCACAAAAAACCTCCCTGTAACAACAGTAATATATAATAACTGTCATAAATATTGTCTGTATGTGTGTCTAATAGTATGTATACCTGCCCATCACACTTTTTTTTTCTCCAACGATGGCTGCTACATACGGCTTTTATGGCAATAACCAAGATAATGATGAAGTGGTTACTGTAAAATGTATTGGAAAACATGCTGTGAGACTGGCTATCTATCTACTTAAAAATATAAAAAGTGAACAGTTTCATCATTTTATTTGCAGAAAAAAAGTCATCTTTTAACATTATTATGCATTACATAGACTACTACACGCTCACACTCATATAAAAATGCAGAGAAAAACGGATACATACAAAGTATCTTTTCCATTTTCTATTAAGTATGATGATATTATGATTAGAGTGAAAGGGGAGAGAGAAAGACAAAGACTGTAAAAATGGTTGAGTATCACATTAAAAATTCAGTCAATAGCCATAAAAATCAAAGTTGAAATATTGTGTATTGGATGGGCATCACAAATTCCTATTGAATGCATAATTCATTTTGAAAATGAGCTTGAGCAAGACATGGTTCTTGCTCTTACTATTATATCCAATATTATGATTGTCAATATGGCAAAAACGTAACGTTTCCTCCTTGTTTTAACAGTGGCTGCTAATAATAAACGCTTTCTTCCTTCAGCTCATCTATCACCTTTATTCTTGAGTAGTGTATACACTATTTAGAATGATATATTCTTTTATTTAAAACTTTTACTTGTAACTTGTAACAATCATCATAATAATCATTCTATAAGATGTACTTTTAGAAAGGCCAGCAGATGTGATATGATGTGTGATGGCGATTCTAGTTTAAAATACTAACACATAGAAAAATCGTCTCATGAATCATCATCATAAAAATAAAGTATGCATACATCATCATAGATTGCATTTTTGATGTCATGAATCAGGTTGTGAGGTTATAACAATCAAAAAATAATATATTGAGCGGTATTTAAAAAATGTTTCATATATGAAGGGATATTATTATTATGTCTCCTTCTTGTTTGTTGGTCGGTTCTTCTTCGGCCGATAAATTGGTTCTTGCAGAGCAGCTTGGTGTTTGTAGAAAAACTATGTAACTACCGTTTTGAAATTCTTCCCTGTGAGAAGAGAAGAGCAGCGCTTTTGTTGAGCTCATTCATATATTAATGGAGAGAAAGAGGAAAAATTAGATGCTGTTGCTGTTGTGTATGATGTAACATGCAATTACCCATTATAAACCCGAAGAGCGAGGAGAGTAGAGCAAGTTGTTCGTATAATGTCAATATGAGAAAAATTATTAGATAGGTCCATCATTTCATACTATAATGTTTTATTTATTATGCATTTAATAATAACTTGTTATAATAATTCATCCTCGGTAAATACGTTTCAAGGGATTTGAATGCGTTCTACTTTAGTGGCCGGTCTTGTTGGATCTATTCTTCTTGTTATGCATGAATGTAAGATGAATGGATTTAATTCCAATCCATGGTTCACCTCTTTAAGAGGTAGAAAAAATCTTGACAGAATCAGATCATGCAATAATGTTGGTCCCTAAAAAATGACGCAATGGACTGATGAGCTCAATCGTTTTAAAGAAAAATTATCTTTAACGAAATTAGCTTGAATGCATAGTAATCTGCATATTGACGTGGGAAATACCATCACGATGATTATGATTATTACAGGGATGATAGACAAAAAGAATGAGAATGACCATCTCATAATGCACCATTGTCTTGTCTTGTATAATGATGGAACGGAATGGGAATGATTTAGAAAAAAATCATCATTATAATATCCCGTTTAGTTGGATGAATGAAAGAATGTGTTGAAAAGCTGTATTCACTCTAAACCATCTTTTGTTCTTGTTCCTTACAATACAGTTAAACCGGAAAATCTGGCTGCCCTTTCCAACTTGAGCAACATTCAAAACTTGCTCAATCTCGCATCTCTGGGAAGTCTAGCTGCCCTTCAACAGTCACTACCTGGGTTACTCTCGTCCGTCAGCGGAGGAAACGGTGGTGGAGCAACACGAGCAGGTTCTCCGGGAAATAATGGATCTGGATCAAGCCCTAGTCACACATCGCCCCATACTGGTGGTGTTGGCGGCTCATCTTCATCCCCTTCGACTGCAGCTCCACCAGCATCAGGGATGAACGCTCCATTGAATCTTACTCATTCCTCTGGAGGTGGTCTTGCCCCCTCCTCCAGCAAACCTCATCATCTTCCCCATCATCATCATCATCAGCAGCTTGGAGGTGGACATATGACGGGTAGTGGTAACTCATCGAGCACCAATAATAGTAGCAATAACAACTCCTCCTCACATCACTCTGGCAGTAGCAGCAGAGGTCAGCATTCCTCCAGCCCTTTCTCTCATCATCAGTCAGCATTCTCTCATGCTAACAGTTTAGGAGCAGTCAGTGGAAGTGGTGGCAGTGTCAATCCATCGTCTATGCTAGGGGGAGGAG
>JAQIXX010001531.1:0-32746 GCA_034700605.1 Willowsia nigromaculata
TCGACTTCTTGCTCCTCCATTCTTATTTGAGGATCCTGTCGGCTCAGGCGTCGCCTCTCAGTATCGACTTCTTGCTCCTCCATTCTTATTTGAGGATCCTGTCGGCTCAGGCGTCGCCTCTCAGTATCGACTTCTTGCTCCTCCATTCTTATTTGAGGATCCTGTCGGCTCAGGCGTCGCCTCTCAGTATCGACTTCTTGCTCCTCCATTCTTATTTGAGGATCCTGTCGGCTCAGGCGTCGCCTCTCAGTATCGACTTCTTGCTCATCCATTCTTATTTGAGGATCCTGTCGTCGCTGGCGTCGCCTCTCAGTGTCAACTTCTTGTTCCTCCATTCGAAATTGAAAATCTGACCGTTTAGAGGCCATGAGTTTTTTAATATCAGTGCTTCTTTGCGCACCAGACTTTTTCTTCAAACGTGGCATTTTGGAAACCTCCACTTATATTAAGAAACTATTCACACTTTAAATTTTAAATATTACTACTACTTTCACTTCTATCCATTGTCACGTGTACATTGATCATAAAATTAAAAGTACGCACATTTTGTAACTATTCTGGAAGTAAAACGGTAAAATTAGAAGCATGGACCGAATGAAACCATCTCCATTTAATGATTATAAATTTCACAATATTAAGAAAGTATTCACACTTTAAATTTTAAATATTGCTACTACTTTCACTTCTATCCATTGTCACTTGTACATTGATCATCAAATAAAAGTACGTATATTTTCTAACTATTCCGGAAGTAAAACGGTAAAATTGGAAGCATGAACCGAATGACACTATCTCCAATATCTAGTTCACACTAAATATTTATTTATGATATTTAAATATCAGAATAAACACGTACGTACATTTTAAAATTCAATTCAGTCTTTTGTCAATTAATTGAAAGTAAAAACAGCACGCACATTTTCTAGATTTTCCAAAAAGAAACGGCCAACTATACACGTAAACCGAACATCACCTTCCCTTTTGCCTGACTATCATTTTGCTGGTTGAGAAATGCAACACAACCGCATGGCAGAAGGCATCCCACCAAAACAAAATGAAACGCAAAACACATGACACTCGTAGAAAAAAGAATAATTTTGATAATTAAGTCCTTGACCTATAGTACACAACAATTTTTACTACTTTTTCCGTAGTCACAATATTCATTATGCATTAGTGACAAAAAAGTACGTACACTTTCACCTATAGCCAATTCATTGAAAGTGAGTAAAAAAGAGTACGCACATTTTCTAGCTTTTCCAAAAGAGAAACGGCCAACTATAGACCCAAAGCGAATATTACTGTCTCTTTTGCCGTTGATGGAATGCAACACGAACGCATGGCAAAGGCATGCGACCAAAACAAAATGAAACGCAAAAAACAGTACGCACATTTTCTAGCTTTTCTAAAAGAGAAACGGCCAACTATAGACCCAAAGCGAATATTGCCTTCCCTTTTGCCGTTGATGGAATGCAACACGAACGCATGGCAGAAGGCATGCCACCAAAACAAAATGAAACGCAAAACATATGACAGTCGTAGGAGTCTGCTGACACAATTCTCGTCGTGTAGATAACACAACCACTTTCTTTCGTCTATTTCGAAGAAATGTTCAGTAGATTAATCATTAGCAAAAACAAGAGTGAAATTCTTTAACTCGTTTTGTTAGGAGAGTCAGAAATATTAAAAACCGTTATAACTTTCAAGCTGTTAACAATTTAGAAAAATGCTTTAGTAGAAAATGATCAGCATAAAAAATGCGTTCGAATGAGTACCCACATGATGTATCATTGTATTTAAACATTTAGCCGTTATAACGGTTTCAAACAGTTTCCGGTTGCCGTTAGTGCCCATCTTCGAACTCATCCAAGCTTAGGTCATCAGAAACCCATTGCAAAAATCGGAATCCAAAAATTCGGGTTTGTTCGAAAGTTATCGTGCTAACAGACAGACAGACAGACAGACAGACGGACGGACAGACAGACATTTGCCCACCCCCCAACATCATTCTCAGAAAGTACCAGTTATCACTGGCACTTAATAAAGTGCATTCTCAAAACTGTTGCGTACGTTTTTTAGCCGTTTAAACCCAAAACATGCCAAAAATGAATAGAAATAGCAATGTCATACATAACAAGGATATGTATAAGCCTTTTCAATAGAGGTCCCTATTAGCTTTCTTTGCATTTTACATAACAGGTAAGACAGCACCTGTGTACTGGAGTAATGAAGTACTTGCTGGTTACTGAAGCACAAATCTCATCATCTCAATTTGCTCAACAAAACCGAGGACGGAACTTTTTTAAAGGCAAAACTTGAGTTAAGTAAGAAGAAAGGGAAGGAGAATGGAATGGGAGAGATAAAAGGAAATGATCAAGAATTGTCTTTCTCCTGAAAATCCTCTTGTCTCTCTGCTACAGATTTGAACTTGAGCACGAGGGTATGGAAAAGTCTATGTTGTGGGCGCACTCACTGTTATTGCAGTATGCGAGTGGTGTAATATTACTCGTAAACGGCAAATACATGAAGATTTTCTCCTGCTGGTAAGAAAAGGAAAGAAGAGATGTGACTCCATTGGTTCATGAAGATGATCATTACTATCAGCGAAGCGAAAAATATACGACCAATGGGTTTCTTTTACGCATACACAGTCTTATATGTATTCATACAGATAGAACAGAAACGGAAAGAGAAATGGATTATTTGATTTGTCTATGGCCATCTTATTCAATTTGTTTCACTTAAGTGAAAGCATATCTACAAATATTCAGAAGTATTCGTCATGTACATCAAGGATGTCATAATAACATCCAAGACAAGTTACGTTCTACTCCCCGCATATCAATCCACTGTATTGCATGGCAATATTCCCATCAAAACAGTATGAAATCAACATCAGCAAGAAAGGTAAATAAATGTGTGCAGATATGCCCTACTTGAACAAAGAATAATAGAAAATCGCTCCAAGGAGAAACATTTTTGTACTTGGAAAACTACCAATTGAGTTGCATAAAGAAAGGAGAAAGAATGACAAATCATCGACATCATCTCGAGGGCTATACACTTTAATTTTTGTTAGCAGATTGAAAAAACATCATAACAGTACATTTCCCCAAAATATGACGAATCGTTATTAATCTAAACCAAAGGAAATGAAAGAGCAAATAACTATTCATATAAATTTATGGTTTCCACCCATTTTTGGGTTTACCAGCATACAACATGATGATTTTTCTTTTGCATTTTCAGTAACATGTAGAAACATGTACAGAAGTTTGCGTCACTTTAATAATCTTCTCGAGACTCAGGAAAAGTTGAAAATGGCTAGTGGAGCAATTGCAACAACCAATGACATGCAATGTGGTATGCTGCTGAATACATTGACAAAGGAGACTGAGTAGCATTGCGGTTTTAGAACCGCTTTTAAGTAAAGTCGAATTTTTTAATAAAAGAATAGCAGCAGCAATCACTGAAAACAACCACTACTCTACAATTGTTAATACGGAACACAATATGACTTTTCTTTTTCTTCTTTTTGACTTTTATTTTCTCTCTCGATAATTTATATTGTTCAATATATACTCTTGTGAATAACCTTTGCTGATTCCGTTTACCCAATGCGTTCAAATAATAGGTGTATAATATGGATAAGATGATGATGGCAATCATGGTATGCATAGCATGCCTTCAAGGGAGCCAATTTTGACCTGGGGATAAAAGACTGCTGTCATGCACCAATTTCGCAATATCCCAGAGAAATTATTTGCAATAAAAATGGTCAAATGTGCCCTTTTATCTTCTGTATTTCAAGTGGATTTTTGTAATAATCAGTACTACAGGAGTTTCTTTTTGTGATTTCGCAATGATCGAGCTCGAACATAAAAAAGAATGGAACAAATGTTGCCAAAAAACTCAAATCGATCTTGATTCTTTAACAATGTTAGAAGTTAAATACGAGCTTTTATGTTGCGGATATATCATTGACCCAGTATGTTTGCATGTATCACGAATCTTAGACTTTGATAGGATAAGTGGCTAAAGATAAACTGACAGTCTACCAGCTCGTTTTAAACCTCATGTACGCGTATATGTAAGGCATGATAAAATTTTCATCAAAACATACATATTTGTTGATAGTTATTTTGAATATCTTTTTGCGATAAGTCTTCTTATGTGATCAGAATGACTTGATATAGCTTATAAATTTATAAGCTTCTATTGTTGGAAAATATTTATGTGTTTTCGCATTCGTAAAAATCAATGAACAGGTTTTTCTAGAGGACACTTGAAATACTTGGGTTTTTCTTTCTGGAAATAACCAGATCTTAGAAATATTGATATTGACATATTGACGATCCTCTCGTGTAATGTGTCTATACAGTCTACCTTGTCACCTCCGCCTCTTCTTTTGTCCTTCACATTCCATTAGGCAAAATAGAGAGCTCGTTCTGCTGTAACTGTCAACTTGGACTTGCTATAATATTCAGCTGAAACAAAACTCCTTTTCCTTGAAATAAATGACTTTTCCTTAGCTGCAATCTTTCGAGTTAAAGTTAATAAGGAGAAAATGAAAGGGTTGTGGCAAAATCCTTATTGTACAATGAAGAAAAACACGAGAGGTGAAGTGAGTGAGTGGTAGAAAACTAAGGTGAAATGAATTGATCGTGAGCGTGTGAAGTGTATTGATTTCCATTCCATATTCCTTGAGCGTTTTAGTGCTCTCTTGAACCGAAAACAGTTTTTATTCGCCTCTCTACTTCCCTCAGGTTCCTTATTTCCTACAGAGCCAATAATAACACACTTGGCTGAGTTCTCGTGTTGCGTCTGCATGTTTTCAGGTAAAATTCTCCAAATATGCATTTAATAGCTGTTCATATAAAAAGGGATAGGGGAATCTTGTTGCGAAAGAAAGCTGAAACAGTTATTTGCGAAGCAATAATCATAAACCGGATACAATAAATACACCTTCTAGACAATATAAAGTAGAGAAACTATGGAGTATTGACATAATTACGCAAGAAAGCAAGAGCGAAACAAATAAATTGGGATGGGGAGCAAAAGCGGAACAGAAGATAGAGAGAGAGAGAGAAAGATAATTATTTGCACGGATAATTGAAACTTGCAACAAATGACATTTTGCTCTATTACACACAGTCCTGCATTGAAACGCAGAGAAACAAAGGGGTAGCTAGCAAAGGTTATGTATTATTAAGGCATAATGTTAGATTGTGTCGTTGGGTTATTTATTACTGGGCTGGTGAAGCAGGGATAACTAGAAATGAAAGTTACGACAGCTCAGTTTTTTGTTTTCTCCTTTTGGGAATAAAAAGTCGTGTTGAGGAAGCATCCTTGTTTGTGCTGTTTGATTATTGGAATAAATACTAAAACCGAAAAAATAATGATAACCTCTTTGCTTGTATATCATATATGGCCTCCTTTCAAATAATATGACTCCACTTGCTCCTAGTTCGAATTTCAAATTGCATTACCAACATTGAATATTTTTCATTTGACGGCTAGAAACGTAGTATTATGTTCCAACAGTTAACTAGAACCTGCAAAATACCACCAATACTTCAGTGTTGTATTACAGTCTTCGTGAAATAGCCTGGATATTTGCAGAAAAAGTTAATCTCTTGACAAGAAAGGCTGTAAAAACGGAAGCAACCAAGGAGAAAATCGTATTAGAAGAAATGAAAATGATGAAAAAATATGGCAGTGACTTGAATTTGAACTTTATATGGTTGGTTTTCTTACTCGACATTTTTTTTCTTTTTCATCCAATACCTGATCCAGGTTTATTTCGCCTAGAGCATAGTATTTGGTAAGATGTACTTACATACCTCCATAAGGTAAGGTCAAGAAGCGCCTCTTATAACGTTTGTAAAATCGAAATGTTAACCATTAGTTGGATTTGTTTGTGATTTGGTTTTTAAAATTACTATTAACTGATTCGGTAAATGTAAGCTCCGCAGTAATACGTTTTGGGCGATTGTGTTTCACTCAAAATTAAAGAAAAAATTGAGGGTTTGGGCTTTTAAAGCACAAACGGCAGGACGTTACCTTGTCAGACAGGATGTACAGTATTTTTAGCATCAATGGGAACGTGTATTTTGTTGAAGCTGTGTTTGGCTTACATACTACATATTATGTCAATCTTTAGAGCAATTTGGAGTAATTCTTTCAATTAAAATCTGATTCTACCAAGAATCATTATAGTTTTGCATAAAGCATATAATATACTGACCTATTCTGGAAATCATAGAATTCATAAATGGAATTAATCATTCGTTGATGATAATTTTCTTTACGAAAAGAGCTTTTCATGTAGTCAATATTAAAATGATTCAGTAGGTGTTGTATAACAAATCATTGATAGTATTTTGGCACATGAATTTTTTAAATGACTTGAACTTAATAAGCTGCTTCATGAAGACTTTCCTTCTGATACATGGATTTTCTACTTCCATACATACCTATATGTAGTTTCAGTAGTGACTGAAATATTATTTACAACTACTGTAAGAAAATTCTTCTAGTTTCGATGTGTAAAAATGTGCATTGGTCTATGATTGACAGCAACCAAAGGGGACATTTGTTCATCTAATCTAGGCACTATCATAAAGGAAAATAAACTCTAATTACCCTAGTTCTTCCATATGAATTTAAGAGTAAGCGAATAATTAAGATACTCAAGATTACGATTTCAAGAATTTGACGAAATTATTGTAAGAAAGAAATAACTAGTGATTTATTTCATCTTCTCCTACTCATTGTATCTTGGCACAGCGACAAATATTACATGAAGCATCCAGTCGTCCCATCATTCATCCTTTCACTCTCTGCTCACTCATGCGTTTCACAAAGCACTTAAACGCACATTATACAACAACAAACAGACGATGAATATCTTGAAACAAAAGCTCATCCTGCATGCATGTTTTCATATACTCAAGTAGCAATGTATTTTAAAATCACGTCGTAAATTAAACAAGTGTATACAGTAAAGTGTCGAAGTCATAAGAATTACAATTAGTTTCACAATCATTCATTTAAAAATACAAGTTGCAGCATATATTATTGGTAACATATACCTACTCTTTAAAATGGTTTTCCATTTTATATTTAAATCACGTAAGTTTTATTACATTAAGGCTTCGAGAAATGTATTCAATATCTAATATCATAACGGTAGAACAAGGTTATTATATTCACAAAAATTACTCGGCAAATATATTTCGTTTGAGTTTACATGTTGTTTTCTGTAAAAGTTTAAGCGTTTGTTACGCAAGTATTTTCTTTCAAAATATTTTTTTGCCTAAAACTGAAACAGCTACTTGTCTACAAAGGTGGTGATTTATTAACTAGGAAAACATGACATACAAAGAAAGACATTAAAATATTACTTGGTAGGTATTTGTTATTGTAGATTTATTACATGCTAATGAACTATAAATAGTTGACAGGAGTGCAGCAACTAAAGCTAACCGACTAGTTCACATAGTTCACAAAAATGTTTATATATAGTAATTTATTTGAGGATCACGTAGGTACATTATGTGCATTACTGAAAATATATTTAAAAGTTATTCTTAAGACATTATTGAGATTGTAAGATGTAGATATTAAATTGGACAAACAACAGCAAGTAATATAAACCGTAAATAAACCGACTTGTGTTCAAGTACTCCGTAGACTAAAACAAAACAAAATGCGCAAGAGAACTTAAATCATAAACAATTGATTGTTTATGTTACAGAAAACTCCGATTACGAGAAAGGAGAAGGTTTTCCATTTTTTTTATTGTGTACATGATATGATGCAAAGAAATGCAATATAAGAGGTGAGCTTATCCCAGCAGCTTGGAAAACTCTGAAAACACAATTAAATTAATTCATTCTTTTGCAATTATTTTTAATTAATTTCCAATACATACTTGATGCATCTTGTTTTAAACAAGGTAATTGGAGCGAGAAGCGACGCATACCTTCATAATCAATTTTCCCATCTTTATTTAAATCGGCCATTGTAATCATATTATCTATATCTTCATCGGTAACTGGTTCTCCTATCATTTCCATTGCTTCCTTTAGTTCATCCTGAAAAACGTACAGAAATGTACACACAGATTAAGAACAAAAGCGTCCTTTGTTCCTAATTAATCCATGTCGGTAGTCAGCCTAGTTATTTTTATGGTATCAATGTCAAAAGATGATCTTGAAAGTCGCAATGAAATGTAGTTTTAATAAAGCTCATATACATAAGGGAAAATATGTATTGCATCACTCATGACAAAATTGCAATTCTTACCCTCGTGATAAATCCGTTTCCATCCTTGTCAAACACTCTAAAAGCTGCCATTAAGTCTTTGGTTTCGTCTTCAGGTATTGCTGCTACAGAAGTGCCCACCCACGCCACGAAATCGTTTTCTGTTAGAGAGCCGGTGCCTTTGATTTTAAAGTCAAGATGAAAGCAGCGGATGCACGACAGACGATGCAGCCAGCCAATCATGTATTATCCAACATTCATATCATACAGAAAAAATGAATAGTAACACGTATGCCAGCGTTCAGCAAGTTCGTGGTGAAACTCCAACGTGTCAAAAAGGTAGAGATAATGGCATGATATAATTTCAGCTACTTCTTACCGCTTCGACTTTTGGATTGGATAAATTCTTCAACCATCTCGTCAGGAACTTGTAATCCGAAATTTCGGAGCATGCATTGAAACTCTGAGACAGATATTCTCCCATCTTTGTTTTTGTCGAGTAGTCGGAAGGCCATTCTCAGTTCTGTGGGAAAACACATTCAAGGGATATGTCACTTCTTTCAATATCACTCTAGTCATTTCATATTATGCTTGTAAATAAGTAAGTTGTGTTATAGGCAAAGAGGCAAAAGCAAAATGTGAGTATTCTATATTGATTAGACATTTATCGGCTTTCATCTTTACAAAATAACCATTCGTCATTATCTTAGGTTACATTTGGTTAAAAATTCCAAGTCAATAATATATATACATTCATTTGCACTCAATAATATTGATTTTGCAATTTTGTAGCATAATGAGCATTTAAAAAAACTCTAAAGCAGTTTACGAGAAAGATATTTTCCTAGATTTATACAACGCGAATTTTCAAAAGCTTAAAATTGAACGGGTTTAACCCTTCAATTATTACCTACGCGAATCGCCATACTCATTTAGCTAGCTGCCTACCTACAATTACTATCACACGCCGAGG
Organism: Willowsia nigromaculata; assembly: GCA_034700605.1. Taxonomy (NCBI): domain Eukaryota; kingdom Metazoa; phylum Arthropoda; class Collembola; order Entomobryomorpha; family Entomobryidae; genus Willowsia; species Willowsia nigromaculata. Next base: position 9,242 of record JAQIXX010001531.1, read on the forward strand.
GATACAACTGGGAACTCACTGCTGGATTGTCTTTTGCATCTACATAATATTCTCACAGTCTCTGACTTAACGAGGAGAAGGAGTGAATAATTTACTGAAAGGTCTCTGATGCATAGGAGCTAAAAATAAGAACGGTTTACTTGTGTTGATTCGCTAAAATTATTGCTTCCGTGCCATTTGCAACGTATTTTTGTGTACATTTAGAACAACTTTACTGACTGTTGCTGCTGTCAGTTGCTTGTGTAAAATACCACATGCACGGAGCTAATATTTATACATATATGCGTTATGCATATTTTCATGAGAAAGAAGAGTAGTTTGTGTTTACCACAGTAGTACATACATACAGTAATTATATAATCTCTTGAAACATTGAATCTCTCGGCTCTTGAAATATAGCGATGTAAAGATGTGATTAAAAAACTTGACGGTTCTTTGAGGAATTGCTAATCATAAGTATAATGGCGACTCATAACGTTCTTCTTTGAACATTTATTAATATTCATATTTTGCATGCAGCGATTTTATTCCAAGATTTCATAGAAAAGCAGCAGCCGGAAAACAAAAAATCTTCAATAAAAAATATAGTACTTAACCTTCTCTTGTTTGCACCTCCCGATCATTCATTTTGTCAATACTTGTGGTGCCGATTGGGCCAAGTCCTTGGTTAAAAAATACAAACGACCTGAACTGTGATTGTGTTTTGAAGGTTTGATAATTGCACTGAGCAAATGGGCAAAAACAAAGTTTAACAGTTTAGCATTCTTAGTGTAACCATAATGTATGGTTTTAAAGATCGATGATAATGAAACAGCATATTGATGATATACATCACGACTCTTATGACGTAAATCAGGTATAACACGCAGATTCTTGTAACTCACGTGAAAAAATTTAAATTCTCAAAAACCTAGAAATGCATTTCACCTTCAACTTAACTTTTCTCCTTTCTTTCCCTAATAAGAAGTCGCCTACTTGCATGATTTTTTTTCATTCCAATACCGTGGGGTATAAGAGAAATGCGACGCATGCCAAAAACGAAACAAGGCGTTTCAACTAACGACAGGAATATGTTTGAAAGAGGGAAATGCATAAAATTGGTGTAACAGAACCGATCGCTCATTTATTTTTGCCAATAAAATGATTATGCCTACTTTTAGTTTATTCAGTATAAATGAGGAGTTTTCTGAATCATCTACGTATGTGCAATCAAAATCGAAAGGAATGCTAAATTCAGATATTCTAGATGAAACATCGTTTCACTCGACTGCTTATTTAATATTCTCGAAAGACATCATGAAATAATGCAGCATCAGCTTGAGATTTACATTTTATCGCTCAATTACTATTTTATAGCTTATATTTTGAAGTCATACGTTGGGAAACATTGCGAATTACGAATTGCGATTCAAGCGTAGGGCGAGATCATGAGAATACAATTACGGCTGTGTATTTTTTATTTTAAAATAAAAAGTATAAAAAAACTGTATTGCTGATTGTTTAGAATCATTTGATGCAGAACGGGTGATCAATGCACAATTTCCCGTGTAAAACAAATATATTTATTTGCACGGTTAACCCAGATTTACTTGCTATATTTGTTTTTTTGCTACAGATTTGAGATTAGCTTCTTATAAGTATCTACATATCTCCCACTTCTTCTTCTGGCATCACTCATGCCAAAACCTTGCTGAGAGGGAGTTAGAAAATCTCCGCGGCAGACAAATAAAAATGTTTTCCTTTCTATTTCGTGTCTCATACACCATGAGCTTTATTTCAAGTTAGTGTTGTTGAATGTTGAACTAATGCGGAAAAGAAGAATCATCGGTACTTTAAATGCATGGAACAGTAGTTCATAGTTGTAGCTAGATAATTCTAGATTGGTAACTCCAGATAAACAGCAAGTACTAATCCTAAACCGAGTTTAGAAAAGTAGCTAAAAACTTTGTCTAAAAAATGCACTGGATAGATTGCATATTTGTCTAAGGCGACTTTATTTCCGTATCATGGGAATAAATTGAATTTTCGCGTTACTGGCGATGTATCCTTTAAATCCTTTTTAGAAGCCCCAAACTTTCACCTTGCCTTTCCCTAGGGATGGACGAACCTGACACAAACTTTCTTTGATTCCTAATTTACAACGTGGGTGTGATATGCTCGTTTTTGTTAGCTACTAAGAAGTCATCTCCGACAATCTTTAGACCTGCGTTACATGAACTTAAAAATTTCCATGATATTTTGGACCAAAGACAAGGATGGACAGATGTAAAAACAGAGAGATAGACAGGTTAAGACACCAGCATGACTGGCATGGTATATTTGCTTCTGAAATTTGAGGGTTATGATTATGATGCATGTCTTGTGTCGTCTATAACCATGAATTATTTCCCGTACTCCTATTAGTTTAGCGTAACTACAAGGGTAGTTTCAGTGTGCCAAATATAACTGCATTGTGTATACTTTCATTGGCAGAGATGCAAAAATGATGCAAAATTTAGAAATCCGAGACAAGAATTATAATCATGGATATATACAACTGTTTATAGATACTGTTATTGCTTGGGATTTGGCAAGAATAAACCGCGTGCGTTTATGTACCTAAGTTGAGCATATGGCGAAATGATAATTTCAAATAATATCAACCTTGTACGCTACCTACCTTATAAAACACGCATAAGTAACGTACTAAAGTAAATAAATAACTTTTTCAGCATATATACTGTAATTCGCAACATACTATGAAGCAATATAAAAACACATTAATAATTCTTAAATGTTTATCATAATTTTCAACAAACTGAATTTAAAGTTGAATCTTGTGATGATTTACTACAATGTCCACACACCACACACGCGGTCATAGGCCATAACTTTATAATATTTAATTCGGTCTTTCATGAAGCAACAAAGAACCGAAACGAATGTAAACTTTGTGATTTTTATGCATTTATTTACGACAAACTTTTATGTATCCTGCAAGGCTACACACTGTATGGAATATGCTGATTCTGATGAAATGAAGGAAAACATAAACCAAATTTTGAAACTTACAGACCCATCGAATTGTCGACGTATTGATATAAAGGTTATGAAAAATTCGTGTGTGAGGCAGTCAAACACGACTACTGTATTTAGTAATCTCTTTTAAATGGAATCAATGTAATATTTATGAAAGATGGTTATTTTTCCAATTGCAAGTTATCATTAAAACATATATGTAGGAGAAATGTTTATGTTTAATTTTGATTTACATTATATTACTATATAGTAATCTATAATCTTCTTCGTTCCTCCCGATATTATAACTACTTGACGAAACTACCAACAAATAATGTGCACTTTGCAAAATATAAATACATATAACGCAATAGAAAGCAAGAGAATGGGAAAAAAGGGTCGTATCAAACCTTGTAGTTCATGCAATGAGAGCAAACCTTGTAACTCCTCATCTGTGAGAGGTGCTTTTGATGCCTGATCTCTTCTGGGTGGCACCGGAGGAGGCATTGCTGGCTTTCCCTTTGATTTTATCTTGAATGACATTTATAGGAATTTATGAAATTGTGATTATACAATCAACAAAAATATTTATTGATTTTTTCGGGTTCAAATCAGCACATCAGGTTGCACACAAAAAAGATTGGTCCAAAAGCGGGTGAACACAATCAATCACTCAATTTTCACAAAGCAACATTGCTTCACCTGTAAAACTGAGTTATTTTTTTTCGCTTTTTCCAACTCCAAATCAAAATATATTTGATGTGAAAATGAGAAGCTGACCGCTGACTGATATATTTTGATTTTTTATATAAAAAGGATGAATGAAAAAGGGAAGCCAGAAAAACAAAGCCAATGCACCACTTGGAAGCAAAAAAACAAACTTTTTTGTTGATGCACCAAACCCGCTTTGTTGACGCTCAAGGAAAATTCCCGTGTGATATTGCTGACACAAATCCCGTCGACTTATCCCACGTATGTTTCCTATGAAAACAGTGTTTTTTCTCTAATATTTTTTACCAATTAAAAAGAAAGCCTTTATTTCTTCGTGTCACCTTTACTAGCACCAACCCGAATGAGAAGGAGAAGAACACGCGAGCATGTCAAAGAGTATCAGATCACAATTGTAACAAAATGTGACTGTTCTTGCGTATATTCATATGAAGACTATGAAAAGTGAGCAGTGAACAACATCAGATAAGTAAATATTGAAGCTCTATCTGTTTGCTCCATACGTACACGCTTTTATGGGAGTGCATGTTTTTACCAGATGGGAAATGAAAATGAGATTCTAGTTCATCTTTTTTAATTTTTTCGCCCGAGTTCTTATAACGGGCTCAATTCCAAAACGCGATGATGGTACACTAATCGGTGCCAAACGGTATTTACCGCTTCCTCCCTACACATTACACATCAAATTCTGCAGTTGCAGTGTTGTGTAATGAGAGCTTTGCTTTTTCCTACTGCTTTTTCTTTCAATGCTTTTCAACAGTACATTCTAAACTAAATAGCATTTTGCCTTTGCCTTGCGGAAAGGACAGAGAAAGATGCGATGAAGACGACGATGGAGAAATGAATGTGGCACGACAGTTGCAGTGGCACTCTTTTATTCTCTGCAGTAGGAAAAAGAAGTGTAAACAGTTTATGTAAAAAACAAGTAGATAAATTAGTGCAGGAAGTTTTTTGCCTACACAGCCAAGTACGTAACATGAATATAGTGTAGGATCGTTATATGTGGCATCAAACGAGCTGAGAAACGTGCTCTATCCGTCGATTGTTGGGTTCATTGACGATGATGAGCAAATTTGCATGCTTTTTGCAAATTTCGTTTGTTCCCATGTTTGCTGCTGGCAGTATAGTTGGGTCGAAGTAAGTGGAATGAGTCGTGGTATGGGTTAGGGACTGTGGGGCATGTGCTAATGATAATTTCAGGAAAAGCACTAAAAGTAATAAAGCAATTTTACATGGAGGATGGCGACGCTTTCCATCAACATCCCCGAAGATCTCTTTTGAAATGGCTTGATCATGATCTCTCTTGACATGTGACTATTTGCTTTACGTCCTGTACCCACTCCCAAAAGAGCAAGCATTCTTAATATATGTTATAGCAATGTGTTAAAAGCATGTACAAAGTATAATTTTCATACCATGCAGTCGAGAACCTTTTGGCATTAAACGGATGTAAATGTAAGATAAAATATTAATGGCTAACGAAAGCTTTTACAAAATTTGATGGGTCAAAAATGCTGCATAGAAAAAATATATTTTGAAATAGTACATCTAAGCTATAGTCTTAGCATCAATATTTAAAATTGAATTAGTAACTCAAATATCGTATGTGAAATTTAATTATAGAATTTTTAGCGTTTAAGATTCACCACAATTCTTCTTGGTATACCATATTTCTCTTCCCATGCCATATCCTTTTACATCCCATATCATGCGATCAGTGATTCCGTGTAATTTCACTTTCAGTAATTACACAAAATTGACGACGTGAGGACAAACATGTTCAAATCACTTCTCATTCATATTCATTGGAAAGTCTCGTTTCCTACATCACGCAGTACGTTGAAAATGATTCTCTGTTGTCACTTGCTCCCATGTCGCATAAATTATATTATATCCTCACCTCATATTACGTTCCGACGTGCATGGGCTAAAACCAAGCATGAAAGAATGATAAACAACGGAAATGTTATTAATGAGTAAGTAACATATATATGTTTATACGACTAGTCTCTTAACAATAACTCTACTTTACACCTAGCATCATCATTTGTGTTTTATAGTGGATTTACAGCCGTCAATGGAAAGACTCCCAACGATAAACAAAACAATATCCTCCATGTAATTAAAACTTACAGCGACGAACACTACGGTGAATTAGAAAAACTCCTTGTGCGTCTCAGCGGTGTCAGTGTCATCATCTAATCAAGCACATGCCAACCGCGTTCCATCATCAGATCCGTGGACGCGAAAGGAAATGTAAACATGGTGTCATTAGTAGTCGATGCATAAAATAATGATGTCAACACGGAGTAATATTACAACAACACATTTGTACTAAGATAAGTTGTAAAATGTTGGCCCGGTTCTTGTCCATTTCTGCCTTATAAAATTGTCAGCCAAATTTGACACTGCGGAAATTACATATCATAAAAATACAAAGTTTATTTTATTCTATTTATATTGTCATTTTAGAGCATTGCTTGGTGGGGTATTAAAAACTATATATACGCCAGTACTAAAGCTCAGTTTAAAGTAGTTAAACTGCATTTAAAATGTTAGTTTCACTGAATGAATTGTGCATGTCGAACAATTTGGCAGGTTCCGTTTCATAATTCTCATAAAAAGACAGATAGGGCATATCACATAGCTAATAAAAATTCTTGAACGGGACCTTCATACCTATACCACCTACTTTGTTTGCATGCATGGTGCACCACCATCACCGCATTTCTCTTGCATGGAAAACCACCAACAAATACAGATTACAGAAACATCAAGTAATTTTATGCATCTCCGCAGAAATGAGGAATCATTTACCATTTTTGTCATCACAGGAATGTATCAAGTTCTGTAACTTGCCATTGAAAACTTCCGAGAACTTCCGAGAGAGTGAATAAGATAATGTAGATGAAATTTAATAATACGTTTTTAATAACTTTGAGATAAAAGCATCAACTGAGCCGTAAACCGTAAAACAATATTTTTCTGCTTTTTACTGTAGGAACTTTTTGCAGGAATAAGATTTTCTGTCTATCTATGTCTATCTAAAGTTGCTACAAAGGCGAGGTAAACTGACTATTACTATACTGCATAATACTTTATTTTTTCCACTACTGAATTGCATTGCCTAAGATAATACAGTTGAGCTTATTAGCGCAAGTCACACTTATCGAGTGCATTTATCAGATAATACACCATCGAAATTTTAAAACAATGAAATGATTTTAAAAAATATCGCGACTCCACATTCATAAAATGGTTTTCTCGAACATGTTGTCACGTCTGCCATAGACAAACAACAAAGAGAAACCACAAGGGCAACAAGAATTGAGGTAAAAATATTCGAAAATCGAACGCCAAAACACTTTGTGATGTGTGACTGTTATGTGGAGAGGACTTGTATATTATTTACTTATATTCTGTATTCGTATTAACTATAAGGCAAACCAATGTGCTGCTGACTAGCAAAGGTTGAGCAAGTATGTATAATTTTACGAAAGAACTCTTACTCTTGTTGTTTCGACCTGGTTAACAGAATATTTAAAAAACATCGAATGATCGTCATTTGGCATTGATCAATAAAGTAGATTATATTCAGTGATATAATAAAATTGAAGTCATTTTACACTCACTGTACACATGTCTATTTACTGCATCATCAAAAGAGCAAAATACCACTCATGTTACACATACCAAGAGATGATTTTCGATTTTCAAAAGAAAAAAAAACAATAAAATAGACAGCGTTTAAAGGGCTTTATAATTTTAATCTCTTTTTTACAGCAACGACGACGTCGCCATGTTCAAGTGATTCTTGGTCTCCGTTTGTTTTCGCAAAGAAGCTATACTGATTGATTATCATACTACCCTCGCTCGTATCATATTGTTGTTCTATGTAGAGAAACCAATCACTGGTAACTCTTCCCGTCTGGTCTGTTGACCTGTGCGAGCTTCTGCGACGACGCCATCGAACGAAAAAAATGCACTTTTTGGTCCTCGATGACGGGCAATGATGAAGTGTGAATTTATATTATTGGCATTGATTTGATAGATGAATATTAATAGGAAGCTGCAGACTGTCGTACGGGTTATTTTTTAGAGATACTTTTTGGTATTTCTCAATTTACCCGTTTATAACTTTATCTGATACCAGTTGGCGAGTCGTTTGTCTCGCCAGATTTTGTTGATAATGTACAAGTTTGTTTGATGATTATAAACCTTTTTGAAGGAGAAGACAATTTTAATTTTGTTGACAGTTAACGAGCGCACTATTGAAGAGGAGTTTGGTGTAATCCTATTAAATGGTTTATTTGACTTGATCGTTTTTCGGTTAATAGCTTACCTATTATATTTATAATGATACATATATGTATGAATACCTGTTAATAGAATTTCTGACCTAAGCTTTACATAATATATGTTGAGAATAGCCATCAAGAGTTCTCATTCTTCCTTTCAGATCAAGCAAAACATTGTATGCTTCAAGAAATATAGATCCTTCCTCCGTACAGCTAAATAAGCAAGGTTTTATCCTTGAAAATGTGTGAGCCTAGTAGGGATACGTTCTGGTAAATTAAAACGCGTAGATTTGGTTGCATTTAAAACTAGATTTTATGATTATTGTACTCTGACCTAAGACTGTTGCGAAATAACGAGGCACATGCAGCATGCAGTGAATGCATGCACTTTTAGATTCATATCTTCGAGACAAGAAAATATGTCAGGGAAAAAGGTAGCAGAATTTTGGAGTGGAGGTCATGCTTTTTCGATCGTGTTTGGTACTTATTAATTGCATAAATATGTAATATGTAATTTGCAAACAAGCACGGTCTCCATAATTTTCAGCTTCAATGTATTCATGAATTCCATTAAATATTGTATTTTTGTCATTTTTATCCTCAATACAGTCGATGACACTACACTCAAGTAGATTAACAGATCGGGTATGGAAAGGACAATTGTAAAAAGATAGACATCCCTGAAAATCCAGGGTTATTGTAGAATTTGCAATGCAATGAATGTTCGAGAACTTGAGACGCAGAAAAAATGCACATAAGATGTATCTGATAATAACAGGGACAACTGTTTTGAATTGATGACAGTGAACGTCCTAAGGGTTTGCTCAAGAATAACCAACGATCTTTGCTTTCGTAAACATTTCTGTAACAAACGATCATTTTAAAAATAAAGTAAATAGTCGACTTAAGTTGAGAAACATTAGATCGGAAAAACTAGAGTAAAAAATAGCGTACACTTTAAATTCAGAATAACATTAGGGACCGTGACATGAATATGTTCTGATTTTGATCGCCAATTGCATGTCAGAAAAACACACACAGTCGGTCGTCTATTGAACTTTGTAATTTCACAGAATACATGCACGAAAACAATCTGATACAAAAACAAAAAGATATCATATTTATGTATGTGTATAATGTGCGTGGTTCATGGTACACAATCATTTCAAAGTTACGCATTTTTGGGGATGAGTTGCAATGAAGATGATTAAATGAGGGTTATGCATTTAACAAAAATTGAATTGAATAGGTACGCGATTTTTGTTGCACTTTGATTTTATGACTGCTCCGATCATGAATGATTACGCATTATAAAACGCAAATTCTTGTTATCACGCTTAAAAAATGGGGAGCATTTTTATTTATCAGGGAGTGTGTTGTAGATCTTGTGTAAGTGAAATGGGAAGTAAGCAATAGCCTACGCATCAGTTTCTTGATCATCATATCAGTCATTGCAGAAAAGGAAAAAAATCAATTTACTTGTGTAGTATGTAACAGCTACTGGTAACGGAGTGACTTAATCAAACATTGCTAAAGGAAAGAAACTCGCCCATTCATGAATCCCATTAGCCACGTGGCAACACTACAAGATGAAATAATTTTGCCGGTGCGTCTGTAGGTGCAAAGTTGTGGTCCTAGTCTTCTTGTGACCGGCGAGTAGTATGTAAGTTTTGATCACTATTATGCCCATTCATCATCCCAAGTTTTTCACAAGGAATCACGAACACGTTCTTTTTGGCAGGGTAGTACGAGTGCCATTTTCATCCACTCACATTGCAAACGGGTGTAACAAAATAGCTGAAAACGGAAATATCTACACAAAAATATTGCATCTCTTTCCCAGAAAACTCTGTTTGAAATTTTCTCTATGTACAAAATATGACACATGTGCCTTCTATTATAAATTCCAGCAAACAGTCAAGATTTAAAGTGAGAATAACATCCCGAGATTGCTCTACAACGCGTACAAACATTTTCATGAATCCAGAGTGAATCTTGTCGCAACAGAGTGAAATTCCTCTAACCTAAGTGTAGTAGATTTACTACTGTGCATGAAGAAATCTTATGAGCGAGATTTTATTACTCTACTTACTACAGAAAAATCTTGATCAGGTCAATACCAATAAACACCTTCCGCATGACTTTGAGTGAACTGGCATAAGTGAGCTATCTATTATGCATGTATCCATCGATGTTTCATAAGCATGTCGGACAACAAACAAACAGTTCATATTATTTTCTTTTTTTACACCTCTGTTGCACGAAAACGATATATGCATTTGTCTTCGTTGCTCATATTCAAACCACAGTCCCTTTCGTTTTAGTTGTTGGCGAAGGTTTTGTTGTGCCAATTTGTTACGTTTGCCGCGTGTGGTAGAAGAGGCAGGCTCATTACCTCTTAATAAATGGCGCCAGTGACAAGAACGACACCGACACCAGACTCACTGACCTTACAAATAAAACATTTTTTTCTGACAATTTCAAACATGGCAGGTATCAGTAGAAATCAATTGATTGATTTTTAGTAGCAGCAATCTGTATTCAGATTGTGCTTATGTGATATTCGTCGAACGCAAATCCAAAATGTATTCAGATTGTGGTTATGTGATATTCGTCGAACGCAAATCCAAAATGTAAACCGATTATGAACTATGTGACCGAGTTGAAGATCAATGGCATGAATGTGACTTACAAATTTTCTTGACTAAACCCTTTGGATTTGGCATTTAAGTACTGGGCCCTCGTTATTCTACTTGTTATGCAAATATAATATACAGTCACCTGAAATGTTCTAAAGTTATGTCTTTTCCTATTAAAAAACTATGTATAATACCTATGTACAAATCTTATATCAATTAAAATTAAATACTTGTACAATGCATATCGGTCTTTTAGTTAGTTGGTCGCGTTCGCTCCATCATCAGTTATAAAAGATGCTCAAACAAAACACATTGCCATCATTCATTAAGTCATTATTATGATATGATCTAATACACTATGTAATACACAATACGCATACAGGACTGAGAAAACTGTGCCAATCGTTACGAAAAAATACTCCACTAATGTATGTATTGGCACGCGCACCTGCTTATTGTAAAACTAATGGTTCTTGTTATTATGTCCAGTTATAATTGGTACATCAAATACACACTACTTGATTTAAATGTTGCCTTCGTACATTTAATATAAGAATAATATTCATTAACAGGACATAAATAGGTTATGTGAATACCCAAATTCAATACACACACATTTGATACTGCTGAGCTGAGTCAGTAATGACGACTGTTGATTACTGACACAATAAGTGACATACTCCCATGAACGTTGAGAACGAAATTGTATACAGGTGGACATGATTCAGCTTTGTATATAGTTACGAATTAAGTTCAAAAACGTTTGAAAAGTACAATATGTAAGACCAAGACATAAAAATAAAGGGCATTACTCGAGTAAGTATTTGAAAAAAAGGATTATGAAATGCTTTTCCCCTTACAAACAAAATAATTATTACTTCTTTTCTGATTTATCAATAACTGTCCTAAATATTATGCCATCGAAGAAAAGATTCTTTATATATGAAGATAAGAGGATACATTACATTTTCTTTATGATCATGAAAAAGAGCGAACAAGGTTCCAGTGGGGAAAGTCTCTCAATAATGTGTTTCAGTGTCTCATTCGGCAGATGCTACTTTTAGGTTTAAAAATTCAGGCATGCAGGCAGCTGCAAGCATGATGGTCTGCGTCGGCGAAGTCTATTCACACTTGCCATTTGCTGTGAGTAACAGATAGTTTTAGGCGACTTATGAACATTAATAATAGCCTTGAGATGTGTGTTTTATATTAAATTCATAAATTCATGCGCAACAGTACTAAATCATGACCTAGTCGAAACAAAATGTATTTATTCTCGTTTGGAAATAATGTTTATACATTGTGTTGTTCATGACTAAACCTTGCATTTTAAATATTTTTGGAAAAAGAATATACGTCAGTAGACGGAACGAATAGGCCGGCGATGATGTTATCAAAAACGTTTTATGGTTTAAAGTAGTGAAAGCGCTATACCTACTACGTAGACAGTAGTAGTAATATAGAGAGCCTGTAGAGCCCGTCATAGTTAGGTTGAAGACCAGGCTTTAGGTAGTATTGCACAGACAAGTACATATATTTAAATTCTCAAGTTGCTGATTCCTTATTATAGATAAAAGGAAACCTGAACATTTCTACATTAACCATCAACGTTACTGATTATGCAAATTACGTGCGTAAATCGATATTGAAATTCGTGACACACCAGTACGTAATATGCTCCGACGATAAAATCAAGTTTAACGATCACCCGAGATTAACAGTATTGAAATTGGGAACAAAGTATTAAAAGCTCTAAAACAGCAGTTAATTGCACAACTATACTCAGAGATTTGCAGCTGTACGATGTGTAATCACATCATACACTTTTACGCTAACGTGTTGTTTAACAATTGATTACGCTAGACTTTTCTAGCTAGAATCCAATAAATAATTCTTAATTCGCCCCATAATCCTTTCACCCATCAATGTTTATTTTACATGGCAAGTAATGCAGGCAAGTATACCTACATGCGTTGCTCATGATTTGCAACATTTATCATAAATCGACATCACTTACCACACACACACATTTTATTATATGCACGCTTCAGTTTTCAGCGGCATCAAGTTCGTACTCGGTATAATTACGGCAGCTGTCAAAAACTGATTTAATGTACATAGTACAAATGTTAGATAGACCCTAAAGCGATAGAGTGAGAGATAACGATTGAGCTCACATTGTAAACCAAGTTATGGTAGGCCGCTCATTTGTGTAGCTTTGTGGTTCTTGGTAATCGTATAGGTTACTCCATCGTCTGGGGTTATGTTTTTTCTGGAATTTCTTAAACACATGTAGTAAACATTTGTAAAATCTCGTACATTTTTTGCTTTGAAACACCGAACAAAATTCATTACCGTTAGTTGACAATAATTTACACGTTCGTCGTTTAATAATATTGGTCTAATATAACAGAAAAATGCATTGATCAGCACAATAAGTTACTGATACTTCTAGATGTTTTGAAAAAGGGTTATCGTTCAATTTTATGACGCCCACTGGTATTGGCCGTGCTACAAAAGCAGTCACTAATGTAATTTGTGTTAATGGTAAATTGTAGGATATTAATTATTAAAAGCGTTGTACGTTTTCACATCATTGTTATGCGGAGGTAAAAACTAAAAGTGGCAGATATGAAATATGCAAAAGTATGTCATAATCATAAAACTACAAAGAGATTTGTTATCAAAGTATTAGTTACATTAAAAATATGGTTAAGGCCAGGTTCGCAGAAACGTGTTTTTATAAGATCTTACAAGAAGTACTTCAAAATTGTTCCACGAATTAGAGAATTATGATACAACATTTGGTAGTACTATATGATTCTGAAGAAATGTCCGAATAATAAATAAATGGTATTCTGATGTCTACATACTCGAAGAAATATGCTAAATTTTTTGATGAAACTGGTTTTTAGGATTTTAAATAAGATCGCAGTCGTACGCATAACGTATACGATTTTAGAAACAAAGTAACTCCTGTTCAGCAAAATCATTTGAATTTTTCTACAGCACTGCGCATTTTGTCGATGAAGGTAATTTAGGAGTATGTCAAACAAAAGAAATCATAATTTTAAAATGTAGAAACAGATAATACAATAAATGTCAAGTTTAATATTTCACCGAAACATTGGCAGATTTAGAAACAAAAGAGAAGAAAGAAGTTACAGTGGAAATTACACATTTATTTTGTACCTGTTTTTTTCAGTGCAAGATCTAATTCAATTTTATAATCAAGAACGAATTTTGATGCATCGATTGTTTCATAACCGTTAAATTTACCTACAAAAATAGTTTAAGAAATAAAGTTTTGTCACCCTTTTGATCTGTTGTTTCTCCCTTTATCAACGGTCTTTGATTAGTAAAATGAAAAATATAACAGTGGGGACGAATCTGGAGAAAACACGAAATGAAAGAAATAACTCTATGTAATGTTCAAGTACAAAAACTTAAACTTCGTCATGTTGTCAGTTGTAAAGCCCGCAGAGTCAATATTTACTGGACGGCTGCAGGAACGTTTAGCATTCAGTCTATTCTTGCGAGACTCTAGTAAAGTGCACCTGTTACTTGCAACAGCAATTCAAACTAAATACTTGTATAAGTAAATGTTTTAACCAAAGGCCAGAGGATTCACCTTTCCCTTTTTACCAAGTTTCCCCACTAACAGTTGAAAAAGGGTGCAAATCCTAGAATAAAAGGTGACCAAACGGTATATGCCATATTTTAATACTTGAACGTATACTTTACAATTTACAGGACAAAGAGAAGTTCCATAAATCAAATTCTTAATGTATCAAACTTCTGAAGCAATCAAAACTTTGTGAAATTAAAAGATAACAGAACCAAAGTCTTAAGTCATTTATTCATCAGTTCCAAACTGGTAAAGTATGTTGGCTACATGCAAACATTTAAATATGATACATAATAGGTAATAGATGCAAACTTCCAATAAAGGTGGAGGTTAAGTAAAGCACGAATGCCGAAAGGTTTGAAGATCAGTGAATACATGAATAATATATGAGTGTGTTAATGACATTTGTCAGAATCCTGTCTGTCCTTCTAATTCTTGAAAGCCCTGGTACTATAAAAATCGTATTGAATATTCGAATTATTGTATTCCTTTTTGTTGGAAGGTACTGGGGTAACTTAAGCAGCCGTTATCATTACGTTGGGAAATATAGTTTGTATTTGAGTTCCTGCAACATAATATTAGATAGCATATTGATATTGTAAAGTCTTCAAATATATCTGTAACGTTCGATATGCCACTGGGAAAATTTTCCTTACATGACATCATGCAAGACGAATAATTTACTTAACTAAACCTACGTCAAGGCTGAGTATATTTTACTTTCAAATTTCCCATAAAAAGTACCTTTCACCATGTAATTTTATTTTTCCGATTATTTTGCGAGTACCAAAACTCCCAATAGCATAAAACTACTCAGGGGAAAATCGTTTATTGCTTTGTTCAAATCTAAATGTAAAATGGGGTTTATATTGATGGGTACCTTTTCTAGCAGTTTCTTATATTATAAACGTGAGAAGAATGTTTCTAGTTTAATGTAAGTACATGTACACGCACCTTCACGTACCCAAACATGAAAGCATGTATGTCAAAGTCAAAACAATAACACGAATAATCCTATGACTCTTCCAACGTCGCGAAAAATTGCGACGTGGATAGTTTAGACTATTTTGAAAACAAACCTTCCAAGAACTGGAGAGGTGGTAATTTTGTTGTTTTTATTATTGAAAATGAGTGCTAGTGGTGGCGGTGATTAAAGTACATGACACGATATATCATTTCATAAATGATTAAAGATAAGGTGGAATTTTGGGTATTCTTTATATTTTGAAATAAAATATTAATGCGAAAACAATGCGAATATGTAAAATAAGATTTCACCAATTTCACATTTTATTTGACATTATAGTTTGAGTGTCCTTAACTGTCGAGTGGAACTGCCTTCCTCGCAGTCACGTAGGCATTTTATTGTTTGACGATCATTCCAATAGGATTAAGAAAGTCCAGAAATTTATGCATGATAATGAGATTTGTAATATCTTTGAAAAAGCACAATTAGATTTTAAAATAAAAGTTTCTGAAGGAAAGGCCTTTGTAGATGAGTCTGACATATTCATGGTCTCCCGTCAAGTCTTAATCTACTTTGGAAAACAACTTAGAAATTACGTAACTAATATTCACACGAACAAAGTCACGTAGCCAGTCATGCTTTTATCTTCGGTCCAACATTAATTTACGCAAATAGACATTGCATACTAAGAAGTTTTTATAAGTCGATGATGCATCATTTGGAAAACTTGTTCGGTTACATCAACGTCTGGATAATATGCGAATAAGATTAAACACCTGGAAAGGTACGAATCTTTTGGCACGCTAGCTTTTAATTATGAAGTTTTCAAAAGTCATACATGCTTTCACTTTCGTTTTTACGTAACGAATTTTGGAATTTTTTATTGCAAAAATGATTTCTTATAACCAAATGAGTGAATCATTTTCGTAGAACTTATCGTTGCAAAATTTAGCCGAAAATGTTAGTGGGTCAGTTTGTTATAATTTGCATTATGTAATATTAAAATTATGACGGATAATGTGTTTTGCACAGCTCTTAAATATACGATCTTGATGGTCAAGAATTCCATAGAAAAACTACCTAAGCAAAAATGTCCTCATGTACAAAACAAATCCTTCGTTATGCCGTATCTGGTTTTTTCTAGATTCAACATGATTCCATAATAAATCCACGCCTTTGTTATTCACGATCACTATCGACATATTTTAATCAGAAATTGGAAAAAATAAGAGAATATATCTAAATATATTATCGTAATATTTTAATACGAATGCTAAACTCCTTGAAATAGTAAAACAAGGGTATTGCTGATCACATCTTTTAAAGAATATCGAGGTATGATGGGACATTACGATACCTTTTGCTATCTGCTTTCCACCAACGCTGGATCATGTGGTAGTATAACGATCAGGAGAAACCCAAATACGATTACGATATGGCTCCTTTAATACCGCCTAATAATATCATAAAATATGTGATCTGGTATGTTTCTCATACCACCATAAAGAACATCGTTATTTCCCTTTTACCACCCAGTCATACCATCATCATCATCACCATTACAATCACATCATTTTCTTAAACGATAAAAGCCGTCAAGTCAGACACACATATAGACAGCAAACGGCATAATGACAAGAGCAAGTTTATGTTGATGAAGACGATTATCATTGTGAGCGGCTACTGCACCACTGACATTTCATGATGATAGAACACACATATATCATGTTATTATTATTACTACGAGTACGAGTTATGATCTGCTCACATGTAGTAGTTGTTTGTATGCATCATAATAAATTGAGCAGCTCATCTTCTTTCTTTACTAACACCATTATCATCCCCATCATCATCACCTCAAATGTACCTACACTAATATACACATATCGTCAACGCGTCTTTTCTTCGTATATAGCACTTAACACTTCATAGTAGACACGAAGCAGCTTCCTATAAAATATCATGCGCTCTTTTATTTACTTACACGCCAACAGCACCATCATCATTACCATGATTATCGCCGTCGTCGACACCATCAGCATCTCTTCACTTCAGACAGGGAGAAAAGAGCTCTCACACTTATATAAAAGCCGGAGACATAGCTCATTACTAATTCAGTTGTTTCTCAGCTTTCCTCGCACACTCTTTACACTCCGAGAAAGCTTTAAAACACAACAATTTACAATTACCAGTTTATAATACGCACTTTTTATAGCCTTAATTATCAGCAAGTTCATACAATTCTCAGCAGGCTTGACTAGCGCAAACATAAAAAATATAAAAACAGCGCAATTCATTGCAATTACATGTCTTAAAGAAAACACATTTTTTTCTCATCATATCTGTGACAATGGGTCTTTATTCAAGTAACGGAAGCGTGCCCAATACCATCCTAATTTCGGTTATTGTCTTCGTCTTTGCTGAGCTTATACTTGCCGTTCCCGTTTCAATCGAGTCGAACAACCGTGCCTTACATCGGCGAAACGCCTGGAATGAGAACCATCCTGTGACCAACATGTTGCTTTCTCAACAACAGCAGCAAAAACGGCAAAATGACACAACGGATTCGAATCCCAATCGACGAGAAATGTAAGCATTAAAATTTTGTTTGTTTTAGCTTGTATATCATATTCATATGCTTCACAATTTCTGCACGTAAAAGCTGCTTGACATTGGCTTAGCGGTAATGGGTAAAAGTTTAAGGCTTTTATGATCATAATTCATGAGTCTTTATAATTTTCTCCTCTCTTTACACTCTCTATTTTAATTAAATAACCCTTCTTTATGCTTTCTACTGAAGACTTTGTGAGTACTCTGCATACATCTATATCTTTCGACCTAATCTTGCATAATATATTCTCTTGCTTTCTTACAAATGAGTGAAAAATATTTATCAGTCTTGTTTAAACTGCGGTTCTCATTTTTCTCTAAATTATTGCTGCTACGTATTTAGTCAAACTGGTGATGGTACTTCTTCTGCTGAAGATATTGGTGATGGGTCTGACGAAGTAGAACTTGATGATGGTGATGGGACATTTAGCAATGACACCCAAGCGGGTTCAAGGCTTAGAAAAAATGCGACGGAGCCATGTAGTCTAGAGCCGACTGTTCTTTGTCCTTCTGTAGCTCCTCACTCGAACAGGTAAGAAAAAACGAAAAGTAGAGAAAACTCCTTTTTTTGGCTTTTTAACAAAAACGCATGTGGTACGATTAGTAAAATTATAAGATAAAAGAAGCTATCATATTACATTGTAGTATGTTCTAGTTGAATGCACAAAATATCAGACTACAAGTAAATCTAATCTAACATCTCTGTATAACAAGCCGAAAATTACATGTCAGTCTCTCTGCATCTGTAACGTAACATCAACCAGTTCACTCACTCACTTTGCTATTTTTGCTGACACACCATTCTGGAACTGGATGGGGTCCAGAGGGCAAAAAAGCAAACTTCCGTCAGTCAGGTTGTTACAGGTTTTTTCTTACACCACATCACTCAAGATTATTGCATAAGCACTGGTGCTCTTGTGGTGTTACAAAAGTAGGCAGAGACACTCAATTTTTGTAAAATTGTCATTTGCAAAATCATATATAGGTAGGCAAGTTATGTGGGTATGTACATCATTGTCATAATAAGTCAAGGTGTTAGCAGTATTGTGATCTCTTGCAAAGCAGAGATAAAAAATTGGCAAACTAAAGGAGACGCACTTCGAAAACCGGTCGTTATGACCGATGACGTGCCAAACTGGATAAAGATGTAAGACTGTAAGAGAGAAACATCAGTTTTTTCCTATTTTGCTATACCATCTATTCAACGACATGACAGCGTCCCGGAAAAAGACAATCTGTCTGGTGAGACTATCTGGTCCGTGTGATACGTCTCGCGTTTATAAAAAATAGCAAAATATACCATAAAGCCAATTATGACTCAAACATGATTTAGTATTTATTTTCAAAAACCATTTTGGCTGTCCCTACTTCTGGCCCAAGCTCATTAAAATGCAAAACGAGTTGTGTGGTATGAATTGAAGTATTTCATTGCGATAGAGAAAAAATCAAGAGCTTTCTTTTGGACTCTCTTGTCATTTGTGTCAGGGTCTGTCACTTGAGTGTGGAATCTTTTTACATTTTTTATTAGAAGTCATACTATTTGCATACAGACGCATGAATAAATAATTTGGTTTACTTCTGTATGCATAATTTAATTAATTATCATAAAAAGGACAACTTCATGAAACGTCAGCTATGGATGAGTTCATCTTTAAATTTAAAAGCTGTTGTAGTAGACACTTTTCGACATTTTTATCACGGTATCAATGAACGATACTCTTGTCATAAGGCAGAATGGTTAGTCAAATGGTCATCATAAAAGGCTTTTGGTACTACATAGTAGTGCAAGCAGTGTTTCCTTACCATGCGTTTTTTTTACTTTCAGAAAGTATGATTAATGCGATTCATCAAATAGGATGTTTGAAAATTATTGCTACAACAAACCACTTCTTTGAATCAGTTAACTTCATCCGACAATCAACTGGCTCTTCGTTAATCTGATAGTCTGATTACTCTGTTTGCCCAAGCCGCGCTATATTAAAGAAAACAGATCACACACGAAGACGTTACGTCGTGTGATTCTGCTTAGTTTGTTCTTAGTGCACTTCATACATTTTATTAGACCTAACAAATTCCGATCGCTACTTCCAAGGAAGGGTTCAAAATTTTATCTGGAAATGACATAACATGTCATCATTCGAATTATCTGTATGATATCATTTTGTTGAGTTTGTCATTACAGGCAGGTCATGTTGAGAGAATACAAAAAACAGAATGTATGAGCTTAGCTTAGCGTAGTTTCTTGTGAGAGAGCAACAGGCGGTATAGAGGTAGAAACGCATATATGTAAGTCAACGAATGCATCATTTTTACTTACTCAGTACCTTCTTCGACTGCACGGCAGGTTTCATTTATAACCCAACATTAGTACCTTACCAGATCCTTTCCCCTCTCTCGTATTTTTCTCGAATTTATGAATGGGAAAACTACGTAAACACAAACAAAGTTCTTTAGCATACGATTGTACAGTTTATTCCCAGCCCAACCCTTCACAAGTTAATCATTTTATTATACAAAGAGTAGTATGACGCATGCAAAAAGTCAAGAAACCATTGATCACCACAATAATTATTCTTTCAGTAAAAAAACAACGATAACAAAAAACTACGTCAAAATTATTATTCAGATGTGGTGTCTTTTTAGACTTCATTGAAAAGTGCAGGAATATTGATTGATTTTGTGTTAATGATACAGCCGCGGAGATTTAGGTAGTGTGGAGAGGTAATGAGAAAAATGTAAAACAAAAATTTAATGAGCCAACTTGCGTAAATGACACTGGACTGGAATTTTAAGTGCCATGAACTCTAATTGGGTCGGTTTGTAGTACAATTCCCATGCAATGCAACAATACATGATCAATTATGAATCGACGTTCGTACTGGAAACTGGATATTTTCCTATGATTTATATGTAAAACGTATAGCAAATTAGGCATATCCAAATAACAAGTTTCCAATGTATACACGAGTACCATTTGAGATATTCAAGTGGCGTGATCACTTCCTTCGTTGTGTTGTTTGCTGTGTTGTAAACATCCAATCTCGTACATTCTTACACATTCTCTCGGTTTTTCGGCCAAACTGTACAGAAAATCGGCTCGCACACTAGCTTTCAGCGTCAAACTAAAAAGATTAATGATTGGGTAGGTAAATGATTAGGCAGTTTCATAATAAAGGCAGTTAATTTGTACGATGGTATTTGAACCCGGAGCAAACACAACTGGACGAAGCGGGAATACTTATAAGCCGTTACACAGTGGCGTAGTTTGTTTGTGAAGGGGTCTTCAGCATTTCTCAGTAAATCTCGTGCATTGTTCCAAACTCTCTAATTACAAGGCAATAATCCAAAAGAATTCCAGACTGCCAACAAATGTTTGTATACGCGTCTAATCTAGTCTTCAACATTTGGGTGTACTTTACATATCCGACTGGAGTAAGAGTACTTGTTATTGTTAATGATGCAGTCACTTACGGAGTCGTTCATTCAAGTAAAAAATGCTTACGCGAATGGTGATATACCTAAATACGATATCTGCATCTTTAGGATATCACTATATCACTCCAAGCGTTATATACAGAACACACACATCAGAAGACAACAAACCGGACCGGCTCACACTGCCGCTCATTCTTTTACACAACAACCAGCTACGCTCGTCTCATTGATAATATTATATCCTGAGAAATCATTAAGTATGTTTACAACGTCTCGTTGAGTAATCCAATATTTTAACATCATCATCATCGCACAACTAGTGTAGTAGAACCATTAAGAGAGGTAAAAAAAAGTCAGAATCCATGATTTGTCTCAGTTACCATTCATTGCATTACTACTTGTTCGTCCACGATGAAGCACAGCTCGGTAAATGTGGATGAAGGGGAATTTGTGAATGGTTCAATTTCCAGTTGCTATAAACCTTACATTTTTATGTCTTATTCTTTATAAGGTACCTACATCGGTGGATGTATATCTTTTACTTAAAAACTTCTTCCATGCCACTTGCGACCAGTTCACATGTGTGCATGTTACGCACTTCTTTCTTACGCGTTTTAATACCTAACTAGTTATAGTAGATGCATGAAACACTCTGCAATATCATTTATACGTTTATCTTTTGTTCGGACCAAAATTTATTGCTTACATTGTATGTAGCGATACCCAAAATACAAAAAAAAATATAGGGAGTACACAGATTATCTGAGAACGAGACATGGTAAACAAGCCAGCAAAATGTGTCTGTCTGGCTGGTTTCATTTTTTTTAAAGGGGAAAATGACAAAGGCAAATAGGACATATGGAAGTTAGTGACTTTTCGGGATCATTGAGCCTTGGGGGACTTGATAGTTGCATCATACGATCATGTAGTTTATAAGTAGAAAATTGAAATTTCGTTTGGTATTTTGTAATATAAAGTGATTGGGTACTTTATAGCATATATATAAACCATTTTAAGAATGCATGGTAGAGAGGATGCCTATTTGGTAGCCGGTATGACTAAAGACTAGTAAAATACCCGAGATTCCGTTTAGGTACACAAGTAGAATTAAAAAATCATTAAAAATACAAAACGACTACTGCAAAAGTCATTGTAATACAGTCAAGCACTGAGACCCTACAACCAAGCCCAAAGTAAACTATTAAAATCTGGAGCATAATATGTTTAAGAAAATTTTAAAATGATGCATTTACTGTGCATTAGTATTCTACCAACGTGTTGGGGCATGAGTATACGTTCATTCAAAGCTTCTTAATTTCATTTCGTCTGACTCTCAGAAGTTGTCTGATCTTTCTACTTTTTGGATCAAACAGCAAGTGAAGCCAAGCCTATGTCTCTTTGCTCTTTTTTTGATATATATAAGATTAGTAAAATCCATAAAATTTGGATCAAATCGTCACGTCTCTCGTCGACACATCTGGAAAAGTCGTCAACATATTCGTGATTGCCACTGTCATACATTTAGGTACATGTGTACACTTTCATCAAAAAACCAGACACAACAAAGTGTCCACATAGTCTGTAGTAAGATGCGCTTGGCGTTGTCGAACATTTGGACACAGAGAATTTTGATCAATAGACTTTGGCCATAACAATTTTGACAAAATATGTTCAGCGTTAGAAATTTTTATTGACAACTTTTACAAGCTTCTTTTGACTTGAGGAAATATCGGCCAAAGTCTGTCATCCCGGATTTTCTTTGGTCAAAATTAACAGCACCCTAAAACAAATCCATTGGGTACTTTTCGATCCGTTTAGGTTCACTATTCAATGAGAGGTCTGATTGTACTTTAACGATTTTTTATTACTAATATTAAAAATAAGTTTCGTTTTCATATAAAGTGTATCAACTGCATTACATCCCCCATGTTTTTGAACCCATTATCATCATTACACACATTATACAATGACATAATACTACGTAGTGGGCATAAACAAATAATATACTTCTTAACATTATCAAACGGAATAAAAACATGATCCAAGAGATCATCTTCAGAACCATTCGTTTACTTGGTGGGTGACTCTAGCTTTCAGGAAAGGTTACTTACATTTCATATGATAGTTCATTCGACCAAGTTCAAGATCACTTTTCTCTCCTGACCAACCCATTCTCCTTTAGTAATGTCATTAAGATTGTCT
>JAQIXX010001532.1:0-32744 GCA_034700605.1 Willowsia nigromaculata
GGATGTCGATGTGGCAAGATTGTTTTCAGCTGTTCAAAGGCTCAGTCACTGAGAATACGCTCTCACATCTCAGCGAAATATAACGCGCATGGTAAATGACGAGTCATTTATGTCTTTTGAGCAAAAATTGCCTTTATCTCGACAAGCAATCTAGGAAGACTGTCACTTCCATCAATTTTACATGTTGACTAATGCTTTTAAAGTTGAAAAAGGTTTTTGGAAGTTGAAAGATTCGGAAGTTCGAAAGGGTCAGTTAAGTAGATGAAAATTAAACGTGACGGCATCCATATCGCAGATTTGTATCGTTTCAATACCTTCTTGGCACTCAACAAATTTGCAGAATCATGCATAATTGTCTTGACAGTAGGAATTTTTTCGTAGAAGGCAACCAATTAGAATATTGTCATTCAGGCACAATCTATGAAGACCTTCCAAATCTAGAGTTTATATTTGCAAATCCATAGACTAACACACATGTATTTTATATATATATATGCGAATAAATAACATAAATAGAAGACTCCAATATCGTCATTAATACTTGTGGGTGCAAATCCTTCAGCTTTCAAATATATGTAAACATGAACAGTCAAAGCACTCGGCCTCCTTTTTGTCTTTCAATATCCGACCTTTCACACTATAAATACATGATCCAAATGTACATATACCTAAGAAAACCGGTCGACAATCTACCGATATAATAATCCTCATACATTTATTATTTATGGTGAGCACCGTCAACGCCAAGCATTTTGTCTCCTGAGTCATAGCAACGAAAACGCAACAATTTAATGTGAGTTTGGGAAAAGAGAATGAATTACAAAGTCGCTATGTTGTATTCTTCTATACACTGAATTCATATGCAAAACTAACAAAAGATTTTGAACAATTTGGGAATTTATAAAGATTTTAAGCATGACAATTCTGATATAATATATGACAGTGAAGACTTCGGGCAAATGAGTGTCCATTTCTTCATGTTTGTGGAAATCAAAAATTCCCATAGGTCCTCATTCATTGAAGATTTATTTCTTCTGGAGCAAATCAGAGCCACAAATCAAACACTTTAACTGCTTGATTCAACAAATAACTTATGCCACTACGGACGACTGTCTTCAAGAAATTTTAATCGACAGCTACCCTGAGATAAAATACAGAAAATTTACGAGAAACGTTTGATTTAACTAATCAAGGAATAAACGGGCATTCCATTACGTGTGAGCATTTGCTGGTTTTATTCCACAACTGATAGTAACTTATTACAGTCAGAACTATTCAAGTATCACCATGATGACATTTATTCCAAAATCTAGAATTAAAATGCATTCCATGTGAAGCCTAGTCAGAACCTCTCAATAAAGTTTTTTCCCTTTCACTGGACAAGGAAGTCAGCATCCAGGAACCTCACAGGGGAAATGTGACATCATTCCAGTATTCCTTAAATGCAAATTTTGGCCAATACGACAGCACACAAAAATATGTAGCATCAGGATAAGCGATATTCTCTGGCCAACTGAACCATATTCATGTCATGAGATCTCAGAACGATTTACTAATTTTTTTACCGTGTGGAGCACGCACTACTTAAATGGTGGGAACCTGGGGAGTGGAACCTGAACTTATTGGTGAGTTTTGTGCAGCAGTGTTTGCAGGCCTTTCCACAGTTGAATATGTTATCAAGACAGTAGCAGAAATAAGTTAACTAATTGATAACCTTGCTGGGAATAGTCGGGTCATTAATGCAGACCTGTGCAGAATGTTGTGGACATGAAACAATTTGTTGATGGATAACTAATGAAATCTTGATTATGCTACGAACAATTCTAGCCCATACACCGCCGTCGGCTTTGACTCTGAAGTCATTCTTGGGTTCTCCAACATTTCAAAAAAACACTCACAAATCCAAACATTGTAATATAGTTGCTCATTTGAGCATAGAAAATTAATCCAAAATTCATTAATACAAATATAGTCCAACCCAAGCCAAATTCATGTGCAATACTTAAGCAAAAATTGTGGACACTGGTCACTATCAATTTCCACAAAATTTGGGATTGTAAACTTCGTTTCCTAGAGATAAACAAATTGTTCATTTGCATCCAGAACAAGTGAAGCAGCTAAGACTGGATGTTGAATATCCAGTTTAGTGAATGTATTTTAGTGGCAGGAGAAATTCCTTACTGTTCTTATCCAGGCAAACCTGAACCAACTGGGCCGATCAGAAATAAATTTACTAAAATATATCAGCCGTTTCAACTACTTGATATTCACAGTGCCTACATTACCCATCCAGGGATACCCAATTGTTGAACACAGAAGATAATTGCTAAAAAGTAAAAGCAACAAGAAGTAGTTAACTCTTCGATTATAATTACAATCCCTTATTGCTATTTTGTTAATCTAATTATTCAATATGTTTTGTAACTAATTTGTTTCAATTTTCTTATCAAGAATTACAGCTTTGTTTGGGTATCATTTGCCGTTAGAGCCTTCCCAAAAACTCCATTACGATTAATATCATTTTAAAAAATTCACAACATGTATCATATGAGTTTATATAAATTTTTATATTTTTTCCAGACTAGAGTCAATTCCGTTTTTTCATTCGAGTTGAACCCATTCCTAGTGAAATTGCTTAGGCCGATGAATTGCATTGGAGATGCTCATTAACATAAAAAATTGCCCAAAGAAATAGTGCATAACTGGGATTTCGTTAGAGTCATGAGACAAAGTGTTAAGTGTTGACGCTTTTCACTATAACTATTCAGTAGGCGAATGTCATAATCCGGTAAAGATTCCTCTAAGTCCTAAGTAGTCCTGCACGAGAAAATTGAACGTAGAATTGAAAAAATTGATTTAACGAATATGGCTGAGACTGATAAGCAAGTTCCATTCCTGTTAGAATTTCTGTAATTTCTCAATAATTATAAGTAATGACATTGATGATTTCCTCGATCAATTTTCATATATTGTTAATTGTAACATCCCAATCGTTATCAAAACCTTCGTTAAAAAGAAGCATCATGTATACGTTTCAGATACCACAAAACTTAAAATAAAAGAAAGAAATCGTTTATATAAGGGATGCAAACGAAAACCCTCGTTACCTGCAATAAAGAAGCTAGAAAGTGTAAAGAAACAAGTTAAATCTCTTATACGTAGTGATACAAAAACACACATTTCAATATTTAAAACCTTAACTTATGGAAAGGTATTAGTAAATTGTTGTACCTACAAAAACAGAAGCCGAGTGATTTTGAATTTGACCCTAATATTTTTAATGATCACTTTATTAATGTTTCTTGGAATTCACCAGATCATAATTTTATCTTTCCTGATACTCCAGAACAACTTTGTGAAAGCAATATACAGAAATTCCATATACAATACTTCACTGAACTAGACATTAAATATGCATAGCATAAAATGAAAAATCAGGACTATTTGTCTACTGATCCAATGGGTTATTGTAATAAACTTATTAAGTATGAAATGTGCTCCACAGCATTCACTCTAGGCTTAACAAATATATTTAACAGGCTCATTGACACAGGCTATATACCGACAACTCTAAAAACTACAAGAGCAGTGACTATTCCCAAAACACCTAATGTATCCTCAGCAAATGAAACCAGACCTATTTCAATCCAATCAATATTTATTAAACTTTTAGATAAGTGTATATATAAGTAACTCATAAAGCATTTCGAAAATAATAATCTCCTGAGTGAAAAGCAGTATGGCTTCAGAAAAGACTCGTCAACAACGCATGCTTAAATTACACTTACTGATTCTTTAAACAAAAGCATTGATAATGATAAGGTATGCATTTTAGTTGCACTGGATCTACAAAAAGCCTTTGATAGTGTAGATCGTGAAATTCTAATACACAAGCTAGGATGGTATGGAGTAAATACTAAACTTATTCAATCGTTAATTTTAGATTGAAGACAATATGCAGAACTAAACGGTAAAAAATCATTTACCAAATGCACTTCAAAAGGTATTTGTCAAGGGGCGTCTAACAGTAGTCTTCTCTTCAGTATTTACATAAATGACCTTCCACTTTATATAAATGAAACAAACATTATATTATTTGCTGATGATGGAAATATGTTTACCTCAGACTATGTAGATAATTTAGACAATATGAAATTAAAAATGGAACAAGACTTCAATTCAATTCTAGCTACATGGCTTGAAGCGAACAAAGTCAAACTGAATATAGATAAAACTCAATTTATGGTAGTCTGTAAGAAAAACGACTTAAATAAATGTGGTGATCTCCAAATACAAATTAATGGGCAAAATATTAATAAAACAAATACACTAAAAATTCTAGGGGTTACACTTGATGAGGAGATCAACTTCACATCTCAATCTGTAGTTAATAGAGGGTACAAAAATCTATCTATGCTTTACCCTTTGAAATATATTCTTAGTGAGGATAAAAAAACGAATACTGGTTGACGCATTTGTACTCAGTATTATCAATTATGCGTGTATTGTATTGTGAAACGGTCTAGGAAAAGGTCAAATAAATTGTACAGACAGAAATAAAATCTACAGAGCATCTGCTAGATACATAAACACAATGAAATATGATGAAATTGCTGGAGAAATATTCTTTCAACTTGAGTGGCTGTTTTTTAAATACAAACTAATATATGAAAACTTAATACTAGCTTATAAGATTATTTTTATGTCACAAAATAATATCATGAAAAATTTTATTAATTTCTCTTACAGATCTGTAAGCAAGACTAGAAATAAGGAATATAGAATACCTATTATTAATTATAACTCTAGCTGGGGAAAGAGAACGTTTGAGTATATATCTGTATATCACTGGCTTCAACTACCAAATGATACTTGTTGTCTAACAGAAAATTTAAAAAAATTTAAGATTAAGCTGATTTCGTATGTACTTTCAATACAGAATGATCACTACGAATGCACACATCGTATAGAGGATCAGCTATCTGACTTCTCTTTAATTGACTATGTTATCAATCCTAATTTATGATTAAGTAAAAAAATGATGCTCAAAATTATAATTGTAATATCGAATGAAAAAAATGCAGTGTTAAAAATGTAAGTATTCACAAAAATGTGCTGTATGTATCTTTCAATTTTAAAATCCAATTTTGTAACCATGACTACCTGTCAAAATGTGTAAATTGCGTCTTGAGGATTCATCTTGACAATAAACAATCTATTATTATTATTATTATTTACTGCAGACCTGACATTGTACCGTACATACATACTGTATTCTTGTAATCCTTCCCTAGGATTTCACTCAAGAGTACCTTTTTTTAGGATCGACCTGGTGCGGACACTCAAATTTTTAATTTCAACACCAACATGTGTGATGAATGCTCTGTATAAGTGATGATCATTGGTGAATTGCTTTTGTCTGTGTCTTATTGTGTATGGAAGTAATGAAATGTTTAAATGATTGACATGGGCACTTTTGGGGACAATTTTTCTCAGAAATGAAAGAAGATACCAATACCATCTAACCTACGTTAGATACAGAATAAAAAACTGAGATTGCGTCTTTTTTGAAAATATGAAATATTTAAGAATTAAACCAATTAAAAATAGTTTTTAAATTATAGTAAAAATGAATTGTTGCTATACTCCACAATTCGGCGTTAAAATTTACCAAAAACCAAAATTTTCATTTGTTGAAAAATAATATTTTACGTATTTCATATTTTAAGAAAGGACGTAATCTCAGTTTTTTATACTGTTTCCAATGCAGCTGAAATGGTATTTTTATCTGTTTTAGTTTCCAAGAAAAACAGTCCGCAACACGCCCACACGCAACCATAAAACATTTCATAATTTCTGTACAAAATTAGATACAGACAAAATCAATTCACTAATAAGCATCGCTTATAGAGGGATCTCATAACACGTGTTAGTGTAGAAATAAAAAATTTGAGTGTCCGCACCAGGTCGATTCTAAAAAAAAGTTACTCTCTATTGTTCCCGCCTGGAGAGAATGGAAGGCTACGGGGGTTTCGTAATGGACAATATGTATTCCTATTGTTAACGACATGATTTATTGGTTGGCAAATTCAAAATGAAAAGTTACTCATTTGATCTAGCTGCTCTACTGTTAAGAGTTACCAAAAGGCTAATTTGCCTATCTCTATGAAACAACTTGGGAATCTTCTTTATTGTCTCGAATATCGTAAAATTTATGGAGATCCGAGTCAAAGTTTTAAATTTAAATTTTTCAAGTGGAACTAGTGTTGCGTAATTTAGAATAAAAAGCCATAAACTCGGGATAAATTCCCAACGCTTAAACTCACACTTCATTGTTTGGATTCTGTTTAAATGAGAAATGAGAAAAAATGCTAAATGTTGATGCTGCTCACCATATTAATTTCAGAAGTCAAACTTTGTAACCATATTAGATTTTCAGGCTGTGAGTTTTTTTTGAAGTCTGAAAAGTCAGGAAGCAGTTACTGGTTGAATTTCAAGAAGGCCTGGGAAGTGTAAGATCTTTTGAATATTTTCCTCTAAGTCAGGGTCATTGCCTTTTTCTCCAGAGACCAAAAGTGGATTACATCTGTTCTGAAGGTTTTCATTGTTTGGATACTTCCCATTTCGAGTGCAACATATTATGCAGAGTAAATAGTTGATTGTTGAATAATTCCTCCCTTGAAAATAGTATCGAACATATTAGGTTAATGTTAACGACTTTTAGAAAATTTTGTCCAAGGCGTCTTTGGACTCAAGATTCCACGATTATATTCCATTTGATATCCATGGGACACCATATTAATTTTTTCTCCAAACCCTGAATTTCTTAGGATTAAGAGCCAATCAGATCAGATTTGGTAAAACCAATTCCACGCTACTTTAACCCCTTTAAATAACGGCTTCTAAATACGTTAAGTAATGCAATCATTCTAAGTTTCTGGAATATATAGCAAGCAGGAAGATGGAATGTCCTTGTTTATCATGATGATGGCCGAGATCTCAGATTAAGGTCCAGTTTTGATAAATATTTTGCATTCACGTTACATCTGTTCATTAATCGAACGTAAGATGCTACCTTTTTCTCATACTCTACATGAGAATCCACCAAAGGACCAATCCAAGGGACTGAATCCGTTTAAGCTGAGAAGTTGAAGCTTTTATAAAGTAAACATTCCTCCTAGAAATGAACTCATTTCTCGGAGGAATTTTGAAATGATGTCATCTTGTTAATTGTACACTTGAAAACCCTAAATACATCGCAATATTACGCAATATGCTGAAAAATGAATCGATTGACGATAATATGTACACTTCTGTGTACTCAAATTAAAAGAAAATACTTTTTTTCTCTGTCTCATCGAAAATTAGCAATTACAGAAGCCATTGATCTGTGAATTCCATAAAATTTATAATTTTCAACTTTGTTTAGTTTTGAAGATATAACGGGGAACTTCAATAAAAAAGGAAAACACATACACACTTTCAAGCGATTCGGTCGTTTCGAATAAAAATTTAATAGCGTGCTTTAGAAACCTATCAGCCGAAAAAGTCTACCTTTACCATGAATTTGTGGGCTACAAGAGAATTGAATTTATCATTTGGAACACTACTTTTAATGGGGAACATGAATATGATAATATTTTTCCTTTTGAAACATTCGGTCCCAAATACCTCTGGAATTTCATGGGGTGGCTCATAATTAGAAGTAATTTATTAAGTTTTAGAATACAACGTAGTTGTTGAAAATCCAGGATTTAATTGTCGCTCTGCTCGGAGTTTAGTTTCCTGGACTGTACTAATTTGAAATTTTTTGACTGCATCAAATACCTGATGCTGTGTATTTGTGGTAGGTTAGATGAATGTGAATGTGGTTTCATTCGAAATAAAAAATGAATCAAAATTAAGTAAAAAACACTTTATTGTTATGTCTTGAAAAGCGTTAGGGAACCGAAAAGTTTTGATGAAATGTATTAAAACACTTAGTACACACAATTATGTTTCAATTGTTACTTTCTTTATTATTACTAAAATGTCACAACAAATTGTATTAGCTACCTTTTTTACTAGGCAATATTTAGCAATACTGCAAACTACTCGAAAATTTTTTAAACTTTAATCATAAACTTGTACTCTGAAGATGAGAACGTACCTACCATGAGTAAACAGATCAATGTTTGCAATTTATTGAATAGCGTGTGGCTGTTACACAACTTTATGGAACAATACTCCGCCCAATCAATTATATATGCGAGTACTACGAACTATTTAGGTCTTAAATAATTGATGTGAATGGTAAACGAAAATGTTTGTTACAAACCCTAACAGTGCGTAGTCAGCAGTTTATCAACGTATTTTTCATCCAATCGTTTTCCTGTTTGTTGCCTCATTTTTGAAATGTTTGTCTATTTTTTGTTGTTGTATTTCACAATATGGATTAGATTATATACCCCAGTTTTTATATAATGCCACTTACAAAATTATTAAAATGAAGAGAAAACTATGATGAAATTCAAGTTGAATTAACTACGAGAAAACGAGAGATGAAATTATCAATCAGGGTTCATCGTTCGTGATGATATCCTCTTTTTCTTAGATATTATCACTGATTTCCATGAACCTTACAAAAATTTATAAATTATTCAATTAAAGAGCATAGTTCTTGGAGAAAACGGATTCATTGAAAAGAAAAATCTCCGCACCTAAAGCTACCGCTTTTCCCTGTGTTTGGGTACTTGTTTTCAATAAAGATCGTTCGTTTTAGTAATCTCTTTGCATGAAAATGGTTTAGCTGGACAGAGAATCCCACCTACGCTGATGCTAAATATATTTTGAACATGTTATGGCAACGGTCAAAAAGTGTATTTGGAAGACTGGGTTGATCCCGGTCCCTTTGACATTCCCGAATACTTGCTGTTTTGTCGACTGAAATGGAAACACTTCATTTTCATTTGTCCGTGTCTGGTTTGGCTTCATCTTGATTGCATTTATATTACTGGACTGGAACAAACATATTCTTTAATTTCTCCTTAGTATTCGCAATAATGGCAACTCCTCATTCATACCGCACGTCAGGAAAACATGGATGCGTTTTCTAATCCAATTAGCCCTTGAAAGAATAATAATCTGATTCCGGAGACATTTGCTTCCAATTGCAATTTCTACTTCTCCAATTGCCCACCAACTCCGATGGAGTTTCCGTAATGGGAAAATGTGATAAAAGTTTCAATTGCAAGTAAAATTATTGCTTTTCTCGGGAATAAATACACATTACTCATCTGACCTTTCCGACTTCACACTTTCCAGACTGGTAGTTCGCTCATCTCTACAAACCAACTTGGCTTATTTTTACACATCCAAATTTTGCAAATTTTGTAATGACACGTATCAACATTTCTTGTTAATATTTTTTCACATGAATTCAATAGTTAGTAATTAGGATTGATTCCCATTCCTCCAACCCACATTACGTAGTTGGGATTTTGTTTTTACAATATTCGAGACCAAATGTATAGTGTTGACGACGCGCACTATGAGTAAAAATAAACATGTGGAGACTGGTAAAATTTCGACTTTTTCAAAACTCCATTTCTTTCATATACCGTAAATGCTCTAATAATTCCCCTGGGGAATTAGCGAAAATCGCTTGTCTAAGGTGGGGAATTATCAGAAATGGGGTATTATTAGAATAGTGGGGAATTACCAAATTCAGGCGAAATCATGCTAATAATTTACTTGAAATTTGGTAAATACACTCACGTATTTAATGCAAAATAACAAAAGAAAGCAGTAAATTTGTTCTTACATACACATTGAATCACCAAGATGAGCAAATCGCTCTTTTAAATACAAGAACGGTAACATAAGAAGTCCGCAAGATAAATAAAATGAATTTCCTCCAAATTTTGGGGTGGGGAGTTACTGGAATAGTGAGGAATTACTAGGCTAGTGGGGAATTATTAGAATAGTGGGGAATTAGCGAAAATCGCTGGTCTAGAGTGGGGAATTATTAGAGATGGGGTATTATTAGAATATGGGGAATTATTAGAGCAAATACTATATGCTCAAATCTAACACTAGTATAGTAACTGTGCATAGATGTGTACTTTTTTACGCAAAGGTAAACTTTTGTGGGATGTCCCTTAAAATGCACTACCGAGTTTTTGGTGGGTAGATGCCATAGCGTCTGTTAGGGTAGGCGCGTAATATGGGGAAGGCGTATACTTGAGATTTTCCGGTATATACATATGTATGATGGAACTGGAACATAGTCTGCTTTTATTGTTATATCAATACATTTTGGTAGTTTTCTGGGATTTGTTGGAGGTATATTATTGATTGCTGACGGCATCTGTAAATCAAGCATTCAAGTTTAAAACTGGAAATTCAAATCATTTGTTTCCATGTTTTCTGGCAGGTATTACGCGGTTGTGTACCCAGTTCACTCGCGAATAAACATGACAGATCAACGAATACGGAGAGTACTTCTCCTCGTCTGGTTCATACCGGTTTTGTGCGCCTCTCCATCCCTATACCCGGCACAGTCTGAGCCTTGGCGATTGTCTTCAGAGTATGGAAAATTTACTCGAACAATTTGTCATGACGCGTAAGTCTTTTTTCTTATTTACTTATACTTCAAAAACTTTTTTTCAGAGAAAAGATTACCGACGTAAAGTAAATGGCCCGTCGTAACCACCTATGAACTGAAGTTATACATACCTTAAATATTCTGCTTGAGTTTACTCTAAATGTAGAAGCACATGTAGTCAATATAGAAGAACCTTCTATTATTATTATTATAAATACTTAGACAAGCTTGTATTCTCCTATATTGCCCCATAATAATGGCCTTCGGGTTTCTTTACTTTTTTCACGCTATTCTTCAATAAAAAGCCAACTTTCTCTTAATCGACTCTAGACAAAAACACTGACAAGGAGTTTCTTTTCAATTTATTCTTAAAAACTAAAACTCGTGTCCTCTTAATAATGAATGTTTTAGTGGTATACACACTCCTAGATAAATCTATATAATCAATGTGTTTTAGAAAGTCTTATAAGTACTATGCTTGATGATTTACAGCGCTTTCCCAGTTTTTCCAGAATTTACTGTTTCCTATACTTATTTTCTTAGGAATTCGTTTTTCTTCGGATTCTAATTAGTACGGCATTGGCCTTGGTATCAAGTCAATTTTGCATTGGTTTTCTATACTCAAACATGCTTATGGACTTCAAAGATATTTTTACCAGCCAGTATCCTCAAACCCCAATCCAGCTCTCGGTCGAATGTGCTCTGTGAATAGAATGTCATGCAATCTTCAGTTCTGTTTAATTCCGTCACATGATACTTTAATTGAGCGTTGCATGATGAGGAGTGTGACTGCAGCAGCACAATAAAAGATCTGCACAAGGACAAATCAACCTCCACGATATCATTTTTCCAACCTTGTCATGAACCTATGCATCCAAGCGGAACACTTTGTAATTTGATAGAACTTAGTCCAGTAATAATGACTGGGCATCAGTAAATCAGTGATCAATTCAGTTTATTATGAATATCCCTTTTTGTTCCATTCTATTTCCATGCGTAGAAAAATGCAGACATATTTTTTATTGTGAGGAAGTGAGGAAAAGCAGTATTGGATGAATTTTATGCTTTTAGCAAGTTAATACTTCCCACGCGACATGTTTGACAATGGGCTTAGCGTTAAAAGCTGGCATGACTATGATAACGTATTGGAACTTCCTCCTTGAGGACTTGAAGTGTGCATGTACAACTGCAAAAATGAACGAAACCTGTGCGTATAGGTAGGTTAGCTTCAAAAGTCATTAATAAATCATCCCATTTCCCTATCTCGCTTTGTTTCCATTTTCCATTAAGCAGATGCATTAAAATACATTAAAAGACAAAAGAAAATAAAACATGTACAACCATGGCCTTGATGGCATTTTTGTTGTCTCTGCCAATGAAATGCTCAAACTATGTGTAAGCTGAACTAAGAAACGAACCCATCCATTAGGTGTTTTTGTGGTTTCTAACAAAATGCCATTTACAAATTTATATATTGTTTCGTGTCAACTGAGCACAAAGGATGGTTATACCTAATACCCTGTCTCAAGCAAGGAACGTGCAGCATTCCTCTGCAATCCTGTCTCCAATTTTAACACAAAGTGCCGCTACATTCCTTGGGCTTGTGCAGTCGTGAATACAAGATTATAATATTGTGGCCTACCAATGTGTGGTATTGGAGGACATATACTTTAAAAAACGCAATGCTAAATGGTTTTTTTAAATTGTGGATAAACATTCTACTGTGTGGTAAAAAAAATTTCCACCACGGCCGTAACTTGTGCTATGTCTATGACCGACGAAGGCGTCTTGATATTATTTTTCTTTTTACCTTTGTAAGAGTAACTCAACAAAGGAAACCGTGTCAATATGGATTTTTAACTTGTATATTCTTTAAATGGCTTTTATTAAATTACGTCTTTCCAATGTCCAATTGACAAACATATTTAGGTACTTTATCTAAAGAAAGTTAATGTCAACAGTTAAAATTAGAAAATGTTGAGACCACAACGACGTATATACATTATGTGTGTAACGTAAGATCCACCTTCAGCTTTTTCTTTATAGGTAATATCAGGATTTTAACCGAATCAGTTTTCATCCTCTTGTTGGAAAAATGGAGGACGTTTTCAAGACACAATGCAAGATGCACTTATTTCTCTTATGTAGTGCTTATTCAATTTAACTCCACATTTTTGCTTTCACTTTACAAGCAATCTCACTAAAAACTCAGACTAGGCGTAAGTAGTAAAAAAATAACGAATGACATTTTGATATAAGTAATTTGCAGACAGTGTCACTACTCATTGTGAGATACGGTGACGGGAAAAATAAAATAAACGAACAGGATTTAGGAAAGTAGCTTTTCATGATCAACTAAAATAAACCCTTAAAATCAATGAAACAAAAGCTTGCAATAAGCAAACATGCTGGCAGAAATTTACAACGTCCACAAAAGTAAAGACTCTAGATCTAAAAAGATTTTAAACATCCTCTTTACATGCGTCCTAAAGTTCTAATCATTCTGATAGTTTTTGCAATTTTGCTGCAATTGCTATTAATATCAAGAATTATGGAAGTGTATTTAAGAGATTTAGCATTTTTGCAGACTAACAGACAAAATGAGTTCTCCGTCTTCATAAAAAGTTTGTTGCGTTTTACAAATAAAAGGGACAGGTGAATTTTTATTTCCTTTTATAAGTGGATATCTTAAATAGACAGCTCGTAACGTTTACAAACATATAATAGAAAATGGGAATTTCCTTTGTATTCCAAAAACGTTATCCGCAGTAAACCGTCTTATGGTGCCTCAATGTCAGTTCTTGGAAAAAATACATTCTGAGAAAAGTCAATAGAGAAAAGTGTTTCCTTTTTTACCTACCACGCTTGATTAATGCTGACCACTAGTATGAATGAAAGGATTGCAAGAAGGTGAGAGGAAATATTTGACAAGAGACCATTCCACTTATTTTTGAGCTAGTAGTATTGATTTAATGCTGGATGTCAAACGAAAAGGATGTGAAAGACAGTCCTAAATTGAATGGAAAGTTGGAGAAAGTGAGAGGTAAAGGAGCAAAGATGTATCTTGAATGGGGCTTTCATGCTAAATTAATATAACGAATGAAAAGTACAAAAGTACTCTTTTTAAGAGCATAAAAATTTGACAAGAGGACATATTTTGCTGTAATCGTAAGTGATCACATCACATAACGCGCAAGTCTTAAGATAAAGAAAGCTGGTGTCAACTAATGTGATATCCGGCCAAGTAGTCGGATTTAATTGGAAATTCAAAAATGAAAAGGAAAATAGTTTCTCCATACGGTTGATTCGCGATTACGCTTTCATCTTGTCAAAAACTTTTGAAGGTTAAATTTTTCTTATGTTTTAGGGAAAAGAACCTAAATTTTTTACTTGTCCATTACTTGTAATCTTTGAAAAATTAAGGTATCCAATTAAATATACTCCTCCACAAGCTCTTACTAAGATGTTTGAAGTAAAAAATTGTGACCTACATCAATGCCTAGAGTTGAAGATTAATGCTTGCCCTTCACTCACTACCACTACACGTGAAGTAAGAGACTAATTGGATGAGATCCACGATCAAAGTGTACATAGCCAATGTTTTGTGGTTCATATTATACAAACCTCAATATACATATACCTACATATACATATGAACCTATGTTTTATGACAATGTGCAATACACCTTCCAAAAAATACATGTTTTCAATACAAACCGTGACTTTGAATGAAGTAAACGGGTAAGCAGACGTAATTTCAATTCAAATACACGCTACACGTGACAACGGTTGAACAACAACTATTCTCACCGCATAGTCTGATACTTTCACCTGCTTTCACTCCACAAAAAGTAGTAGGATATATTATTGGAAGAAATTATGGCGAGACTCCTATTCATGCTTCCTGGCTTGCTATACATTTTGACCACATTTCATTCAACATGTTTTGAATGTTTACTTCTCTCTAAGATATTCTGAGGCATTCCCTTCCTCACATCCCGATAAACTAAACATACTGCTTTATTCTCATTTTGTATGCATGTGAAA
Organism: Willowsia nigromaculata; assembly: GCA_034700605.1. NCBI lineage: Eukaryota > Metazoa > Arthropoda > Collembola > Entomobryomorpha > Entomobryidae > Willowsia > Willowsia nigromaculata. Next base: position 14,633 of record JAQIXX010001532.1, read on the forward strand.
ACACTAGGCTTGAAAGACCTTTTTATCCCGTATTCTGGTTTATGCTTTTTGAACTTACACATATTCTCATGACGTAAATTCTGCGGAAGCAGAAGAATGACAAAATGAGGCTTGAGTAGACATTGTAAGCAAAGACCAAAAGGATGTTAGGTAGTCTATTGTGAGCGATTTTTGTCTTGTGGAACGAAAACGCAAGTAATTGTTATGGAAACTAAGCCAAGAAAACTGAATATAGAACAAGACTACATTTTTGCTTTCTTTTTTCACATTCTTTGATGAGCTGTTTATTGCGCTGGGGTAAAGCAACATTGAGAGTTTTCTATTTTCTTGCTGGTTGGGTTTGCTCTCAGACATGACGCATCCTTCCATCCATCCTGTTGATGGGCATATAAATCATCCTTCCTTTCTCTAATAACATGTCTTATCAGATTTTCATCATTACGGTGTGTCTTGTGAAAGCTCGAATTCGAATCTTGTACAAAATATGATTTTTTCGTTTGTCTGTGTGTCTGTAGTAGTACATTTATCTGAACAGGCTATCGAGAATGGTAAATGTGCTAATATTCTAAACTTTGAAAAATAGTCAGCGATGTAATAATGAAATATCACCCGAGCTATTTGTTTGTGACTGAGGACATCATCCGTGTATTTTTTTGTACATATTGCAACTTTCGCTACTCTTTTTCTCTACAAACGGTTTAGGTGTCACAGAGGATTATGTTTAGAATCATCACAGTTGGCATGGCTTTACTATACACCTATTTCATGCTTGTTGGAATTCATCACTTATCTTTAAGCAAGAAACATAGTTGTGTATTAGACGTCAAAGACAAAGCTTTTAAGCTTGGTGATGATACAGGATCTGAAGATAAATTTATCTTGCAAATAATATATTGGAACTCATGCATGCAATAAATTGGTTTCGCAAGAAGATAATTAACATTTCTCTGTATTTTAGATACGATGCCTTTCATCGAAGCCGGCCTTTTTGACGCAGATATTTTCGGCGCACTGTACATTTTGGGCGCATGACACTTTCGGCGCAAGAATTTTTGACGCAATACATTTTGGGCGCAGGACCCTTTCGACGCAAACATTTTTGACGCAGGCAATTTTTGGCGCATGGCATTTTTGGCGCATGCCTTCTCAGTGAATGATATACTCATGCATAAAAATGCATAAGAAATAAAAACTCCTGTAAAATCACCATGTATTCTTATTGATGCATGAATGTAATTTACCCAAAAGTATTTTATCATTTGTTGTTGCTGTTTGTGTATACCAGTTTACACGGTTTGTCAAGAACCAATTTGGAGATCGATACCAAATATACATGTACTACCTTAGACCAACAGAATTTTCGTATCAAATATCATTGTGAGCCGATAATTGGGGACATGCAATTTCAAAATCAATTTTCTTTATACTGTTTCATTCAGTCTATTTTCACTTTTTCTACAAATACGTTTCTTGAATCTCGTAACTTTACGAGATCTCATTCATTTTGTGTGAATCTTTTCAAGAAAATATCTAAACTTCATAAAACTTTTCAAGATAAAAGATTGTATGACGTTACTGCGGTTTGAAAAAATGAATGATTGTATATGATGACTCAAAACATTTTGCTTACTGATTCTTTCAGAAATTGAGACTTGGATAAAATTCATGTAAAAGGAATTATTGGCGACGAAAAATTAGGTATCCAATAGGAAAATATATTTGATGGATTTGGCAAACTTTGTATTAATTCGTGTTTATAAAAGCTTTATTTCAATTTATTGTTTCGTGCATGAGTATTGCATTCCCTGAGAAGGCATGCGCCGAAAATGCCATGCGCCAAAAATTGCCTCCGTCAAAAATGTTTGTGTCGAAAGGGTCCTGCGCCCAAAATGTATTGCGTCAAAAATTCTTGCGCCGAAAGTGTCATGCGCCCAAAATGTACAGTGCGCCGAAAATATCTGCGTCAAAAAGGCCTAGACCCATAGAAACCAATACAATTTCACGATTCTCAGAAAGATGGGATAACATTATGACGATGATGGTGCACTAGTCGTTGTGTGCTGAACGAAACGAAAACTGAACGCAGCATGATCCTCTTTTGTTCATCACTGTTCTGGGAATGATGGAACAGTGAAAAGAATACATAAACACACACACACGCACAGCATATTTAACATATCTCCATTTCAATTCCCCTGCACACAAACGTACAGTTTCTACTACCACAATCGTATGCAATACTAACGAAGATAGGGAACAGTGAAATTAATAATTCAAAAATGCTAGGACCTAAGACTTTTCTCCGACCGTAAAAAAAAGTAGGTTAAGGGAAAACAATACTTTCAGTGTGTGTGTGTGAGACACGACAATTGACAATGTTGAGAAGAGCACATGTGTATTGATTTTTTACTCATTTTGCTGAGGCACATTTATTCTATTATAATTGTATTTCCTTCCTTACAATATTTATTGTTTAATTTGTGGAAAAACCAATTTCCTTCCCAAATGATCGTCTCCTCAGAAGAAAAAATACAAGACGAGAAGAAGCATAATTTATTGAGAGAAAATACTAAGCAGATCAAGGATGTCAGCAACAAAAGTATCACAATCAACTCTAATAGTATCCACTATAACAGCCTTATACCTTTTCACAAGTGGTAGCAGTATCCTGAGCGGAGGTGGCAGTGGAGGTAGCAGCGGCTCAACAGCAAGGTCCCCATCTATTTTGTTAGTATCCGCCGCAGCTGTATCAAAGGCGACTACACATTCCTCTCCAATTGTCGTGTCCAACTGGTGGATTTTTTTCCTCGCTGCTCTAATCGGTCTGACGCTAAGCCTTTGTCTTGTGCTCACCATTTGCACTTGTCGTTCCTTTTGCTCATCCTTCACAAGTTGCGACACTGAAGTTTGCAGTGATGATGACAGTGACTCAATGATTTGCTTCTCACAATCTCAACCGACACAACAGCAAAATCATCAGGAGCACAGTATTCCAATCAGCAGTTGTGGGGGAGCATCGTCAGCAACTACCCAGCTGACACAAATATTTGTAGGGAATTGTAATCCGAATAATCAAATTTCGGAGGAAAAACAGTGTCTTTTGACAGGAGAGGGTGGTGGCAAGGGACGAAGAATTATTGCGTTGAGAACTGCAGTTGTGGAATCATAACTTCGTTTCTTATTAGCTTTTACTCAATTCCACTCTAAAGAGAAAACGAGAAAAAATTACAAATTTCGTGAGGAATACGAAATTAGCTGGAGAGAAAAGTACAAAATTGTTTTCTTATCAATAAGAGAAAGAGAATGCTATGCTATTGTCAGTTGTGAAAAAGTTATCTTGGCTGTCGTGTGCATCTTAATCAATTTCTCCCTAAAGAGCTCATCCTTTCACACAACCATACTGCCTACAAAAAATACAACAACTTTAAACAAAAAACTTTTGCCATTGACTTTCTTGCTTGGTTGCGGGAAAAAGTGCTATCTGGTATTCTCACAACAACATTTTGTAATCCCATTTCGATCCGTCATCTTTCATTTTGAAGAAAAAAAAGTTGTTGCGAACACACACACAAAAAAACTTCAGCATGCTTCGCACTTTTTTATCTACACGAAAATAGAAAAGATGTTGGTAGTGATGATGATGGCAATGATTACAACTTTTCTCCTTTCTTTTCCATACTCTTTTTTCTCCCATCAGAAAAATGCCACATGAAGTAAATGTGACAGGAAATGAAGCAAAGAGGAAATAATGTATGTACCTTTGAGCGTACATGAAAACATCTATCATTTTTACTAGTGGGCATACTCACACGTTACGTACTTATTGTTGGTCGTCCTCTTTATAGTAATCATCAGCATCAAAATCATTGTAGTTCGCCTACAAGAATAAAGTTTCTTGTGTTGTGCCTTGGCCTTGGCACACGGCACGTATTATTATGGAGGATGATATATATGGTTTCTCCATTTCTTGCCCTCTGTTTTACATTATTCTTTTGTCCATATAACTATATAACTTGTGCTATAAATTTTATACTTAATATACCGATATGTATGCATGTTTATATTCAGCTCTATATCCCTTTGTCATTCAGTAAGTCAGTTTCCATCTGCACACATTTCTACAACTATACACTGCTTCCATGCCATACCACCAACAACCAGTCCATCATGTTTTATTAACTTTCCTTTTTCAGAGGAAGTGGAAAAGATGAAAAATGTACATACAACAAAGAAGATATATACGAATATCTTGTATGAATATATTACAATTTTTTAGCTATCAGGTACGTTGTGGCTATATATGTAGTACAAATCATACATTTACAATTTGTTTGAGAAAGTGAAAAAAAGTGATAGAAGACAAGAAGGAGAGAGGCAGACAAAAAGGAGTCAACTTCAGTTTTATGTGAATGCATCACTTCTCTTTTCTGACGGAGAAAAGTATTGAGGTAATGTAGTAATAGCTATAATAGTAGCAGCAGTACATCCAGGGTTTAGTATTTGTGTGGGTGTATACTGGGTCGTTGTGAGTTTGCGGCTTCTTTCCTGCTGGTTGGTTGGTTAGCTCACAGACATTATAGACATCACATATTTTATACAACACGTTTTTTCTTTTTTTTTAAGTCCATGTATCTCATTCTCATGTGCAGTTTAGTTCTCTCTTTTGATACTCCCTTCTTCTGTAAAAAGTACCGGTGTTTTTAAACCAGCGAAGAATACCATTGAAATCTATCTATCATGGCACAACATTCTTATGCCACACTTGAATGGGTGTTTACCCGATTACTAAAATGTGCGGTTTGTTGATTACATACCCAACCATGGAGTAAATATATTGTGGTGACGTTTTAAACAATGCAATCTTAGAACAACTCTCATTTGTTAATTTATGACCATATTTATTGCAAGTAAAAATAAAAGGGTACCTTTTGTATAGTTTTGTGTTAGTATCCAGATCCCATAGGATTCTGCAATGTGATGGTAGAATAAAGAAAAATTCATTCAAGAAGAAGGATAAAGTTAGGAAAGTAGAGTGGAAAAATAAGAGGAAAACTTTCTCCCTCAAGGAAAAATATTACTTCACAAGAAGAAACACAAAAATATTCGTTGATACACAGGCACAACACTTCTTTGAGCTATTAGATGAGAAGTAAATAAGAAAGCAATAACAAAAGTGGGGTTTTAATACATGATTATGCTGTACAGGAGAATTATCTGTGCAGAATCTCTTTTGCTTCCTAAAAATGAAAAAAGGATTAGCTTCAGTCCCTTCAGTTGATTGTACCAAACACAAACGTAACAAGATAAAACTTTTCAAAAGCTACAATTTGCAAGTACGATATGATAGTCGTCGTTTCTTCTTAATAAAATTGTTTATGATGACAACGTTATTAGAAGCTGACACTGATCTTGGCTTATGACCTGTTATAATGTCTAGTGACAGCACTCCGCTTGATACGAGAAATAGGAAAAAAAGATTTACACACAAACAACTCAGAGCTTTGAGATGCGTGGCACAAATGGAGAATCAAACACCAGAGGCTTAAAAGAAAAATTGTATTATGCGATGAGAATTACATTATGTATATTAGCAGCAGACCTTATATAATAGGTATGTTTATATTGAAATACTAGCTATTAGTCCCAGGTTTCTGAGAAGACCTGCGTAGAGTTGGAAAGCTGGCATCTTTAAGCTCTATCCACTCGAAAAAGTCAAGAAAAGACGTGGCTAAGCCGTATGTTCCTTGTTTCTCCAGGTTCCAGGGGCTTCCACCTGAAAATTCAAGGATTTTAGGTTGTTTACGTCATTAGTGGGGTATGGTTGGTGGGTATCAGAAATGAATGAAATTTCCTTTGAAGATCAAGGGAGATGTGCGTCTATTTATACTGCCATTTTCAATTCTAAGAATTCAACGTGCTGATGGTAAAGCGCTGTGCTGCACATGGCAAGGACATTTCCAAAGAGTTAAGGCTTTAGAAAACAGAGTATTGTTGTAAAGGATTTTAATCTTCTTCCTTTATTTTCTACATGAACATTCATCCCAAATTAAAAGATGTTCCTCTTTTTATTATTTCGTACAAGCATTGTAAGGAATTATAGGACGACGACTGATTGCTTGCTTCGAATGATTTTATTTGGTATTGCCATGAATGAATTTTGAATTTTATATTCAACAATCTGATTTTTAAGAAGACACTAGAAAATACATGTTCAAGTGCTTCATACTTCATTGATATTTCCATTTATTTCTGTAAACATGCAGCTTCTTGTGTTTTCTTTCAAATATAATATTACTAGACGCCTCATATCACACGAAAATTGGAACGTTGGGTGGGATTTTTGGGGAACACATTGGAAAAGTCATTTTCTTCCTTGTAAAAACATACATAAAGTCTTATAAGTCTGCTTTACTGGAACGGAGGATTGCGTTAGGTAGATAGCAATTTTTGTTTAGATGATTGGTTGCTGATATATAGGAATATACTATTACAATGTACATGCCAACAGCGAGAAACGAGACAATTCCGTTTTTGACACGATTGAGAAGAGGGAATAGAGAAAGTCCCGCGTAGAAAGTTTTGTGAAAGTCTCTCCCCTCCATTATTCTTTCACCGCACTTTTCTTACTAGTAGAGAGGCAGTAAGTATAGACTTTTATTGTAAAATGAAATGCATTAGAATGGGAAAATAAGTGAACATGCGACAACGAGACAGGAGCATCAGACAAGAGAACATTCATCTATAATAGTGCATAAAGTGGTGGTGGAGGATCCGTCCAAGAAACAAGTTGAAAGGAAGAGAGTGCGAGGGTAGAGAGAAGTTTGATAGTCAAATTGCGGATTGGGAAATGAAATGAATTCTCTAGTGAAATTCCGCCATGTCTACCACCACCATACCATGCATTGCTATGTAAAGTCGTATATAGTACAAGTGACTTCCTTTTGAATATATCTATTGCATGTACTCATATAAATTTAAATGCGTTTTACTGACATTTTACAAATGCTAGTTACCACTATAAGTGAAGCAAATGTATTAAAAATCAGCTTGCCATCAGACAACTATTTTTGTTTGGGTGTATTATTAAATGGAGTACATTGTCTTGTGTAGAGCGTTAGTCCTATAATTTAGAATTTCTTGATAAATTCATGGAAAAGTTGAAGATTCTTTTATAATGTAGTAATCTTTAATATTGAAAGTATGCTCGTTTTTAAGTTTGAGAAAAATCACGTACTTACCAAACTATTCTGCAGCAACATTTAATGGTGTTTTCAAGGGTTCCCTCTCTTTTTAATATGTATGATGATAGGGGAACACACTATTCCAATATGATATGAAATATGAAATGGAAATATGAACGAAAGCGAGAAAGTTATGATAAGTATAAATTTTATGCATACCTATGGAGCCAACCATATTCAAGATGCACAAAACTCTACCATCCCTGTCATCAGTAAAAGTAGAATTATCTGGTGGAAGTGATATTGTCTCATGCAAAATTCATGTTGTGTATACATACATACCTAAGGAAAACACAATAAGGCAGTCGACCATAATATTTAAAAGCTCAGGAGAAAGTGGTATTGGGGAAAATTGCACATTTTTTGTTCATAATGCTAAATACATGCCTAAAATGTGGTTTTGCTCTGCTAGCAACCCATTCCTTTCATCTTCATCGTCGTCGTATCGTTCGAATGATCTGCTCTACTACCACACACACACAGTCATCTCCCTCCACTTACAGAGCATGTTCACAAAATAACAGATAGAAGGTTTCTCATGTCTGACTTCAACCAACTCGAGATTACCTCACGTTTACTATAAAAATCATCTAAAGTATAAAATATGATGATGTATCGTGAACAAGCACACACATCAAGTTATATATCATAATAAATGTAGGTTATATAAATTTAGTACATCATCCTCGCATCACTGGAGGAGACCAAAGCAGAATCAACCAGACCACTTTAAGTGCATGCATGCATGCTGTACTTTCAATCCAATTTTGTGGTTAGGTTGTGAACCTTTCACCACCAATGGAAAGTATCAACATATCATATTACGTCCAAAATACTAAAAACTCAATATATTCTATTTACAGAAAGGTATAGCCACCTGGTTGCGTATTACATGAACATACTGCTAGGGGTGTAACGCAGTATCTTGGTACAGTAAAATTAGTAAGATATTATGTTTTATTAGGTCAGGAATTGCTTTAAAAAATATACAATAAAAATCTATGGTTGGGAAAAACCAAGTGGTACTATAACGAAATTTCATGTTTCCGGCTTTAAATTTCTTTCTCTTGATAAAGCGTCTCAAATTCAATTGAACTGATTTCCTGGTAATTAATCTTGCATGATGATAGTTTCTCAACATTTCTTTTCTTATGATGTTTTATGGATGGTATAATAATACAGTGTTGTGAAAATGAACGGTAGACCGTGAATACACATATACACACACCATAACATAAACCCTATGGGAAAACTTATGGTTAGTAGTCGTCCGGAAATTGTACCTGACAAGAATGGAATAAAGATTTTATGAGCTGAAAAGTGTACTCGGTTTTTCCATTTTCTGTCCTTGTTTTCAAATCAGTAGTCTTTAGCAAGTCAACGGTAGTGACAATACAAAACAACTACGACAAAGTGTTTGTAATAAACTAAAAAGTACATGACGATGAATCGTGGACCAAATAGTAGTAGTAGCTTTTATATTCAAACTCATTTATTTGTCAGAGACAGTTTATGGATAGCATCAAATTTGCTTCTTCCTCTCCCCTGAGGAAATACAATAAATAAAAGGCCGCATAAAACGCGTATATGAGACAGACTACTGGTATGAACCTACGTTTACTGCACTTTCACCTGCAACTTTCAACTTGTACTTCCTTCATGTGGCATATTATACCCAGTTTAAGCTTTGTCGTAATCATTTCCATCATCATACTACCTGAAACTTAATAAATGTTTTTTGCCGTTAATTCCGACACAGGGTTCCCCTAAAAGAGGAAAATTGGAACTTGAAGAGAAAAGGTTTTGCATAAATCACGTGTTCAAAAATTAACGAGTTTCTTGTAAAATTTATTACTATGTTATATTCATATTATGTGGTACAGTTACAGTGCTCCAATTCTGTTGTCTGTTGGTGCGGTAAATGACTCTATTAGAAATTAATGAATGGAAACACGTGAACGTGGCAACTTTCATTCAAAACTTTTCTCTAGGCTTTCTTGCCGGAACTCGAATAGAAAGGGAAAAAGAAAACTGATTAGTGTGCATCAGCTGGAAATCTTACGCGGTTTGAACTCGAACGGAGTAGTGTAGATGTTCGTGGTGAAACTAGTAGATGTTGGAAACTTTACGCATTTATTTCTCTTTATAGCTACTTCCAGATTTCGTACAGGCTGGGCTTAAGAACTAATAAATGCCCACATACTGAGCGCACACGAAAGAATGATTTTCTAGAAGAAGATTCGTCAGAGTTGCATGAAAAAGAGAGGGCAGTGGATAATACACGGGAGTTCTTGTCCATCGCATTCTCAAATAAATTCCTCATTTTCCATTGTAACGAATTATTCTCATTCTTCCTTTGTCTCACTCTCTAACTCTGTCATTTATATTGCCCTCAAGACTTGCGTAAGCTATTTATCTAAAAAGTTGAACTGATACAACTATATACTTAAATGATCATCATGACTCTGTTCTATGAACTCCTGCTCGCTCTGTCGACGCAATGATTTCCCTTGGTCGGCCAAAGTTCCATTTAATTAGAACTGTTGTGTCGGCTACTTACTCTACTACATTTCGTGCAAGTTTCGCGTTTTGTTGCTGGTCTACTTTTGTAACTTCTTCTGCAGCAACAACTTCATTTTCATTGTCTAAGAAAGGAATAATAATAATAATTGTGGTGATCATAGTGGTGATAGTGAGCGGGAGTGCTAGTCATCCTAATAATAACACAAAAGCAAAGGAGAAAGTGAATACTAGAAGAGCAGCCACACCATCAGTGGTGGTGGTGGCAGAATATAGAAAAAGGAGCCACGTCAATGACAACGGAAAGCAGGGGGAACAGGATTCAGCTCTTATAGGACAACTCTGTTGAAGGGAAAGGAGGCTAACAATAACCACAAGTTTGATGCTCCCTCGGAGAATTCTACTGTTTCTTCTCGTAGCTGTCGTCCAGCAGCAAAACTTGTGCATTGGCGGTACTCGGTGCTTTCTTTTCAGTAACTGTACTGTGCCAAAGGAAGTGGTGTAACCACCAAAGCGAATACTTACAGGAGAAAGTTTCACTACTTTCACAGAGTTGCTTCTTTTTTTGAAAGTGAAGCTAATAATAATAATACTAATAAAAGTTATACTTTTGCGATGAGTAGTAGTCCAGTTTCTAGTTGACATTTCTAGAAGGACTGGGACAACGACAACGAACTCATTTTTGTTATTAGCCGTCAACTTTTGTGATTGGTAAGTCATAGTGGCGAGGAAGGCCGTAAGAGACTTCAATTATTTTTGCGGGAAAGATAAACTGCTTTGCAGTAAATATAACTGAACGAGGTGGATGAGAATTTTTAAAAGGCCACCAGTGCATGCTTACCATACGGTATAGCTTGAGAAAAATGACAAATAATTACATTATACATACATACATACATAAGCAGAATTCAGGACTGCAATAATGATGATTGAAAATTTCTTAATAATTAACGTAGTCGTAATGTTTACATGAATTAAAGAAGAACCTCTCTGCTTATAGACAAAACACATAAATTACTAAATTCTTACTGTCCATCCACCATCACGGCGAAAGAATAATAAACATACCACATATATTTATAATAAAAGGCCCAATTTGTGGGATCCACCCAGTAATTTCGCGCGAAAGGTCCTCCACAGCAGACAAGACGTCTGCTCCAGCTTCATAAGAAATCCATCCTGGACCCGTGTTATGTATTCGAGTTGGTCGACTTAACGCTTCTCGAGCCCACCAGAATGGTCGATCTGGGAGGTTACGTGATAATTATTGTAGAGACTACAGACAAGAAAATAAAACTCTATGGTACGTACTTCTTTTTTATCAATATTTCTCAATGTGAAACGTAGTTTGCTTTGTATCAAAATGTGAATTTTAAAAACTTTATGTGTGCATCTTCTGTTTTATGAATGCCTGGCTAAATTTTTGTTTATTTGTTTTAATGGCTAATTTCAAATTTGAATGAGAAACCATTCCAAATGGAAAATAAATTACGCTGTTTGGTAGATGAAAAATGAAGGATGCGATGTAAATAAAGAAATAAGTAACTGTTTTTTGTAGCAAACAAACTTTGCACCATCATCATTGACAGAATATCCGAGTACAGTACAGTAGTTGTGCAAGTGAAACGTGGTATGTACTCGGCTTTCTGTTTTACGCTTTTAAAGGAAGGAAATGTTTCTGCTTCTTGCTCAAGATGCGGCTTTGTTGGTTGTTGTTCATTAAAATTTCATCTCCAAGTTTGCGCCCAGCGATGGGATGGAGCTTTTACTTCAAAAGCCCAATTTTAGTACGTATATGTGCCACTTTTCTCTGTTTAACTATTAAATAGCAACGATAACAGTGGAAAAAGCAGTATGGTTTACGAAAGAAATTGTGGTCCAAAAACGTGTACGTAGTGCAAAACAGTTAGATTGTTTTAAAGACGTTCCCATACCACGCCACAGTGCAATAAAGATGAATGCGGAGGCACACAGAGTGGGAGTAATGTTTAAAGCTTAATCCACAAGTTCTTAAGTTGGGTCTGTACACGCTCAAACACATTAATATCGTGGATCCAATATCCAATCACACTTAAGTAGTTTCATACTCGTGAACGGATTCATTTGTGGAAATTAACATTGTTCAGGCCGTTTTTAAACCTTCCCAAACAGCTAGAGTTGTAGCATCCGGCTCGCATTCGAACGTAAACACATTAAGATGATTTATTTTAAGTACTACCCTCCAGTCACTATTAAGGAAACGGGTTTGCCATATCATGGAGATATTATTTAAACATGGTGTCGTTTGCACAACTTCATTGGCAGCAATTATGACTCGGAATGCGAGTCATGAATATGAACATATCCCTTTCACGTCTTAATGAAACGTACTCTTATAGTTTGTGTAGCACATTATTGAAGTAATGTGAAGTTATAACAAATGTAATGCCCAAAATGTAAACATTTAACATTTGAGTTTATTTTTTTCCTCAGAATACATTCCTGAATTATTCAAAAATACATTGCTTTGACAAATCTTTGGAAACAAAACTGCTACTTTTTCGCTTAAAATGTGTGTCTTTTTTATAGTTATTGCTTCTCATTAGTTGTGTTGATAAGATAGCTCTCAACTTTTTCCCTGGAATAAAAAATGCTGTTATAAATTTCGAAGGATATAACTTTTTTAGAGAGCAGTACATTTGTCTTTTTATTTTTGAAGCGCAAATTACTCAACATCATTAAAAAATAAAAACATCATTTGTTTGGCTGAGAAGTGAAGGGTTGATAAAAACAGCAAAATCATTCAGTTTGTTTAAAAATCATGCTAAAAACTTGTACGTTACTCTGTCTAATCGCAAATTGTCAGACACGAGCTTGCCACGAGGCTTCTCCGATTCAGTGTTGTTTTATCTAGTTTCATCCTAGATTTGAAAAGTCTCACTACTATTTTTCGTGAAAGCTAGTAGATATTGTAGCGAGTCGGATTAATGTTTAATAATACTTTAGGAAAGCCGAGCCAGTAGTACTTCTGTTTTGTGTCACTAATCGAATTTGCTTATGGTAGAAACTCATCGTAAATATAATATAGTAACGATAAGTACCAGTTATTACCTGAAAATTTTATACAGATGGATAGTGTTTTCGTTTTTACGTCAACCATGCAGATAAACTTACACACATACACAAATAGGGAAAGTTTTGACCAACATGATTTTTTTAACATATTGTTTTTTTACGTTCATACAGAAGTAGGCATATTGTTCTCTCCAGTTTCCTATCTGATTAAATAGGGACGAGTTATGATGATTTTACCCACATGGGTCGAGAGTGGGTATAGAACTAAGCTGAGCTCATGTTATAAAATAATATGATGTTGGAGGTTACAGGTCAATACAGAATACAACAGTTTACCTTTTCTCATGTCTTTTATCTTCGTTAACGATGGAAGCAGAAGAATACCAAATGCCTGAATCTGCCTTTGAGCGTCGTTGATTCATCTAACTTCTGTTGTAGGACAGGGACAGACGACACATACAAACATTAACATTTGTAGTAGTGTATATGCACATACACGAAGTTAGATGATTCGAGAAATGAAAGGTTATCGACTTTTACATGTAATATGTGTTTTAGTTGAACTAAAATCAGCTAAGCTGTTGTTGGTTGAGAGTTTCAGGAAAAGCTCGACCCCTGGAGAGCTTGGAAAAGCTATAAGCCATGTCTGGAAAGGGCTGTGTTTTGTGTTCCACGAGTCCTCGTCGTAGTGAGGAGGCTGCTGCTGTTGCTGATTGTAAATTGCATGCTCTCCTTAGTCTTCTCTGTTTCCTGACTCCTGCCCTCATCTGCTTTTTTTCGTTATTCTAAAAACGCCCCTTCTTTGCGATATTAGGCATATGAATGAATGTATGCATGTCACTACTATATCAGAAATAATCCAGCTGCCTCATGAGTGACTACTGACTTTATATTACACATTTACCTAGCCTATAATATACATTTATACTGTCACTTGATAAGTGCAAGTTGTTATGCTTGTCTTTGTATTGTGTTTCTCACATTTCCATCTGGTGCTTCTTTCCTTGATGGAAATAGAGAAGTAAATGCTACATTTACAACGGTCTACCTAAGTCTAACTCCAGCCGGCTTAAAAAAATTTCTTTCTCTCTACTCCTCACGACTTGGAGAAAGTCAACAGAATCATGGATCACATCAACATCAAAAGGGAAATGAGAATTTAGAACCCCCTACCACTAGGCACCCAATTTATCTAAAAAACATTAAGCAGACAGCCAGTTGGTATTAAGAATTGCATCGAAAGTATTTACAAAGTTCCATTTACTCCAACCGAAAAATTGTCTGATTTCTTACAAAGAATGACAACCTATATGGATCGCTTCAGTTTAGCTTTGTAATTTAAAAACAGTTCGATAGTCTCACAAAAACAGGAAGTGAAGCGTAAAGTGGGAAATCAAGTAGGCATGCGTTTTAATTAAGGTGGCATTCTTTAGAAATATACAAGGTTTTATATTGATATTTGGGGATGAATATTACAAATTCTGCTGCATCATCCCAGGAACGAGACAAGCACAAATTACAAGCAGTTATACTACCTATTGTTATCCTACAGTTACCAAAACCTTTCAAATGATATACATATGTCCATTTCCAAGCGCAGACTCGTTATACGTACAGCAAATATCACCCTTTGAATTTCGAATCCTTTTTTATTTTCTATCCTGCTCACTAGAACTCTTAATTTTTAGTACTGAGAAACAATATCTCTTATTTCATTAAATATATATACCTATGTGAGCAAAAGTAAAAAATGCTCGCTTTTAATCTTCACAGTTTATCCATTTAGTAATTATATAGATATTTTTGGTACAGTTTCCTTGATACTTTCAACTAAAGCAATAATCCAGGGCCCGCCAGCCCAAAGCCTTTTATTTTTACGGTACGCCCATGTCAAACTGAGAGTTTATGCTTTCACCCAACTTTTTACTCAGTTGCACATGAATGAACAGGAAAGTTTCTCTTTTAACTAAATGAATGCAGAAAGGGCAGGTAAAGTGCATATCAAATTCTATTCGTGTCGGAAGAACAACTTCAACTAGTACGGTTAAAGGTGATATGTTTTCTATTTGATTGAAAAAGCTGTGATCACAATAAACAGTGCACGTGAAAATGATCTTTACATTCTAGTATTCACAATGTCAACAAAGTTACAGTTCAATGTAGCTACATAAATATTTGGCATACTTACTTTTTATTGCATTGATTTGGCAACTAATGCATCATTAAGGAACGCCAACTACTTTTATAGCAGCAATATAATCGATTAAATATTTAATAGGGGTTCTTATAATGTGAACTGTATGGGTTTGACCCACCTCTGAGCAGAACATAAGAACCGTGCCAGAACCAGGCATCGTATAACCGATAAATTTACATTGATACAATAGCTTTTGGGCGTGTCTGAAATAAACCCATCCGATACTATACATGGAATCACTATAAATTCATCCTATCCATTTTGAATAATCATTGACATACAATAATGAGCAAATATGTTTTTTAATCGTTTGATTGGCCATGTGAGAATAAAACGAGGTACATGCTTTTTGTTTGCGTCCCCTGTTCAAACGCTGTTCTCATATTGACTGGAACTCTGCATATTTTAAACTTTCACCACTGTTGATTTGTTCCAGTTCCGGTATCCATTAGAACTTTTCCGCTGTAAACATGTAAAATTATTTTACTCTTTTTGTGAATATTTTAGCAATGTGCTTTGTACGTACCATCACACTTTCTGTAGTAAGTTCATACATTGTACCTGATGTTTAAAGTACACATTAAAATTACATCTTTGTGCCCAACTTTGACTTGCTAGTGCTATACAGCACGCACATATATTCATGCTTTTAGTTTTATTTCTCCCGAGAAGGAAGAAAGTAAAAACAAGTGGCTCTGCTCTGTGATGTACTTATAAAAGTTTTTTCCCACTCGTCCTTCGCTTTTCTGTCCCTCGATTTTTTCCTCCGTTTCCTTCGCTAGTTTTGCTCCCACTACTATATCTTTCGCTTTCCGTTTACTTACCCAACTCATACATACGATTTCATACAATTATAGCCGCTTCGTAAGCATATCACACTTTTTGTCAAATATGCAACCAAGCAGCCAACCAAGAGTAAAAGCACGAATGCATGGATGGATGAATGCAAAAAGCTAAAAATCTCAACCTTCTCTTAAATCTGACCTGTGAGCATATTACACACCTGTGTTGTACAGCACCATTTTTTTAAAGATTCAGGCAAGGATACAGATATATGACTACTGTACTCGTCAGTTATTGCCTTTAGAAACTTTGACTTCTAGCATGGTTATATAAATGCATCTTCCAAGCTAGGTTTGGGTTGGCAAAAGCTATTCAGTTCTAAATTTACCACCGAAGAATGAAGGTTTTACATCCGCTTGTTACGAATCCTTCCATAAGAGACGTTTGTAATTGTAGCTGATTGTGAGCTACTTTTTTCAGCTGTTGATGTTTTAATTTTTTTAATTCGTTTCCTGATACGTTCTTTTGGACTTTTCTCAATGAAAACCTGCTATGACCTACCTTCGACCTGCTTATAATTTGTTCAGGTTCTTTCACTCATTCTGCTCAATAAAGATTTTTTCCAAAATTCCTTTTTTTTTAAAGCAGCTATTAACGTTTTTGTGTAGCCAAACACAGCAATTGCATATTGCATTCCTCATGAGTCATGAATATAAAATACAAGTCTACCTGATTCTGTTTGTGTGTAAATTCATATCATCATCATCATCACAATGATCTCAAATGGGGGGTCATCCAACGTCACGTCACATTTTTAAAATAAATTTTCTTTCCCGTGCTTTCTAGCATGGGAAATCCGGGGAAAACAAAATCTTTGTCCCTCGGGTCTATTTGATCCCCGAGGGAAGGGTCAAAAATCAAATTTTGGAGTATTGGTTTCAAATTTGTCACACCTGGGCTTACAAGCGTGGGGAATCCGGGGAAAATAAAATCTTTGACCCTGTGGGTAATTTGACCTCTGGGGGAGGGGTCAAAAATCAAATTTTGAAGTAACGGTCTGAAATTTGTCACACCTGGGCTTTCAAGCATGGAAAATCCGGGGAAAATAAAATCTTTGACCCTCGGGTCTATTTGATCCTCGAGGGAGGGGTTAAAAATCAAATTTTGGAGTATTGGCTTCAAATTTGTCACACCTGGGCTTTCAAGCATGGGACGTCTGGGAAGAATAGTAGTAGTAGTAGAGGAAAGCCCTCTACCTGATGAGGCCAAGCACCTAGGCTAAGCCGAAACGCATTAAAATTTAGTGTTTTTACAGTTCTGATTTTAAAGACCATTTACGATATCCAGAAATCGGAAGTGTGCTTAGCACACTTCTCTGGCCATTTCTAGTCATAGCATGTTTGAATAGAACGGATGGAGAATGGAACATAGGATTACAATTAAGCCCATTTATGTATTTAAATTCATTAAATATTTGTTCATTTTATTTGCAATTTGTAGCATAGAAAAGAAAGACAAAGTTCGTTCGCTTTATTTGGCCATTACTCAGTGCAAAGAATAAATGCGAATTTATCGCTAAAATAAATTTTTATGTGCATAGAGATTTCCAGTTTCGGAAAATTAGCTCTCTTGCTTGTGCTTTTCCGTTTTCATAGAGCTGGAGGCTGGATCGCTACTGCTAAGTGCTAAGCCATTTTTACAAGTTTTCATGCATGATTTAATGTTTTGGCTGCTGCATAAATACTTATACCATACTCAATACTTGGCAATGCAATTTGAAGAACCATAGGTACAGCTAGTTTACTAAATAATATGTAAAATTGGCATCTTTGCTATTCTACCAATGTCGTGCCGTGCCCATTACAAGATAGGCAAGTAGGTATTTTCATAATTCCAGTAGGTAGTAGGTGCTCCTTTATAACTGTATCAAAATCAGAAACATATCACAACAGTCAAACGACCAGCTATTCTGTGCATCGAGCTTGATAATCTACAATCTAGAGGAGCACGAGCAAACACGTAGAGGACTAATTTCAACCAACATCACGATGCCAGCAGGGTAGCGTGGTGATGCAAAGCTTCATGGCATCGTCCAGGCCCCAGTTCGAATCCTGCAACCTTCATATTTTGTTTTTGCTAATTTTTCCAGGACAGTTCCAGAACTTTTTCTCAATGAAAACATGCCATGACCTACCTTCGACCTGCTTATAATTTGTTCAGCTTTGTCTCTTATTTCCGACGCAAAAAGAATTTTTCCAAAATTCCTTTTTTTGAAGCAGTTATTAACATTTTTGTCGGGCCAAGCCAAACGGTTCAT
>JAQIXX010001533.1:0-32742 GCA_034700605.1 Willowsia nigromaculata
ACTCCTTTTTTTATACTTTTTAACTATATGGATCCTGTTCAATTTTTGATTGTGGTCTGCAATAAAAACATTTATTAAATTAAAACAACTTCCAAAGGGTAGAATGAATGCGTGAAGTTCATATGTGTATGCATGCATAATATGCTAATCCTCATTACAATGGAAGAAAGCCACCGTATCTGATGAGATTTGTAATTTTCTTTTTGAGATTTATACATTATTTATATTTTATGCGTGTGCATTTATGCATGCGCCTACTACTTTTATTAGATGATTTGAAGGCTAAAACACGCAATGAGTATGCTGTGTGTACATTCATGTAGATTTCATGCGCTCATTTTATGGCGATTTAACAGGGGAAGTAGAAGGAAGTATGTAGGCATAAAAATACAAGCACGCATAAGTAAACTCGGTTGTTTGTAAATATAAAATGGTTTTCATACATTCCCTCTTTGGTCTACAATTATGAATGTTTAGTTTCCCAGATTAAGCACAAACAGTTAGTGGGTAGACTCCCCCTTCTCCTCTTCATCCGTCTAGATCAAGATATGTGGCGACAAAGAAGATGGCTACGAGCTACGATAGAAATAGAAATAGAGAAGTTGGGCTTATGATGGAAAAATTTCAAACCACCTCTCTTAGGTTTTTATGATGCTCATATACAAAGTGATATTACAGGGGAAATTCATCATAAAATTATGCGTAAAGCAATCTAAGAAACTCTTCGTATGTCTGTAAACAATCAGCACAGTAGTATGAAACACCTAGATATTTTATAGTTATTCTCGAAGAAGAAGTATTAATTATAGAGCACACGTTTTCGTCCACAACCTGTATTCATGACACACTACCATTACGCCTGAATGATGACGACAATAACTGGCAATATTATGACTTACTAAAAAAGCAAGTGTTTTTTAACATATTTATAAGCCATTCATTTGGCTATCAGTAACAAGTAGTACACAGAGAACGGGGAATTTGCAAGTATATTGGTAAAATATGCATGAAAAAAAAAACGACAACAAAAAAGCTTTAAAATGAACAAATTTAAGAAAATATTAGTACCAAAATTTAATTTTAGGTAATTTGTGATATCGATATTGTGCGTCTGTCTTCCTGATATGCAGACATGCTGAATGGATTTGTAATTGGCAAATGCTTATAAATAATACACAAATCCCTAAATTCTCTAACTCTGCTAATGAGACATAGTAGTGCAGAATGTTGTACATTACGTCGCAAAATGAAACTTCTATGAGTTAAGTATTTACCTTGAATAATGTTTTGTAAAGTTGCTAGTTGCTAGACGCATAGTTCTTTTCTAAAATAATAAAATACTAATGGCATCGGTAGAAAACAAAATAAAGTAATTTTAAGCCTTCTGACAATTACTTTTAAGCAAGTGGAAAGTACAAGTGTAATCTTGAAAAGCCCTACGGTACAAGCACGTATTACATATCACTTGTTTTCGGCAGCTAGCATGTCGAAAAAGGCATTCAAAAACAAAGTGCGGCTTCCGTGGTATAAACTCGCATTATAATGCCAATTCCAACTAAAAATGTAGACGTACATATAGTTTCAATGAATTTCTAGGTGCAAGGAAAAGTGGAATCCTCTCTGTCAGAATGAAGGAAGATTACTCTCTCAGTTACGGCTTAAAAACGCCAGCACAAAGCACAGCGTACAGACAAGACCATTCAGTTTAACTTTAGTTGGATTCTTGTTGCCGTCTGTACGCTAAATTTGCATGGTTTGTCTTTTTCGGCTTTATATCAACCTATACACTACTCCTCCTCATCTTCTGTTGTTTTTAGCAGCGATGGTGGTTGTTTGCTCCTGGCATGATCATCCCAACATCATCATCATCACCAGCCTTCCACTTACTGCTCCCTACAACATACACACGGACGGATGTATGATATGATGTGTATGATGTTAATAATGTGGGCAGAAGCAGACGCACTAACTCTGGATGAAGTAATGTTAATACACTAACAAATTTCATCATGCTTACTTTCATAATCACAATCATTCATCTTTTCCAGTGCTATTCTGAAAACATCTAACGTGCATGCGTTTCTACAAACTGGAGAATGCGATTGTTTTCACAGAAACAAACCACACCACAAAATGCTGCTTTTGTTACTGATTTATTGAGTAGAAGGGGATTTTTTTCTTGAGAGCTTACGAATAAATAATGGTTGTAATACAACACATTGTTGTGATTGTGTACGCGCATGCTTCGGTGTATGAAGAATTCTTTGTAAAAATGGAATTGGATTTGTGTTTCCAACAAATCCGAGAACGAAAAATTCAAAACAATAAGTTTAAATGAATGAATGTGGGTAATCGTCCGCCTCTTATAATTACGGGGGAATGCGTGCGTAGTAATGAAAGAGATTTAGAAGAGAAAAATACGGAAACCTTTTTTTATTAATGCTTTTTACATCTTTATTCCCACAGACTTCCAATTAGTTCATGCATAAAATGAATGACAAAGTCTTTTTCCCTTTTAGTTTTTCTGTAGTTTGTAGTGAGTGAAGAGGTAGCATTGTCCCAGCAACGCGAAACTGACTGAATGTAGACAAGCTATTATAATATTAGGTACTTGTTATGTTCATTATTATGTAACAGGATGTTTCTTCGATGACTCTCAATACCACGATGATAGATGAAAATGGAAGTTTGAATGAAGCAATATGGATGGTAAGAGTCACTGATTAGTTCAATGATTTCGGAGAATCCCTTTGAAATCCTGGTTATATAGGAAGCGAACCCAATCCTCTTCATACAAATAATGAATCCCATTAAAATCGTCAATTAATCATAATAAAAGGAATCACTCGACTTTTCTATCCTGTAAGTTGAATCAGCAGTTTCGAGAAAACTACACGTGCGTAAACTAGCCTGCCTACATTGTACTGCGAACGAAGACTTTTGAGTTGTTGAGTTATTCAAGGGAATTTTATTGGCACATTGATGTGACGACATTTCTTAGTATGAAGAGAAAGACACTTGTTTGTCTGAGCAGATGATATTGATATGGACGTTAATGAGATAAGTTCCGTCTCCATGTACACAAAGTGTGTATGATGTGATTGAGCCGCTAAGTTGAGTGTTGTCCTTGTGAGAACACAACCTAGCACAGCTAATATAAATTTTCTCTCTTCCCCAGAGTCCCTTTTTTTCTGCAAACAGCACAAGCAAGCTATTTAAGTACGATTCGTAGCCTAAAAATACCTTTGACGGTGGAGATAATTTCATTGGAAGTAGACAGTAACTACTTATTTCTACTGACTTATCTAGGCAACATTAAAGCTATTAGCTATTACATTTCAACACTACTGTGATATGATGGTATGGCTATAGCAAAGTAATGCATCACTAACTTTTGTCATGACTCATCCATAATCCCCAAGGCTATATATTGATGCTTCCCTTAACTTTCCATTGCTTATAGAATAATCGAACCTGCTAGAAAAACTGTGTTTGCTTAGAAGAATCTCTCTTCCCCCTGCCATACTATTTCTTAATCATATTTAGACCATTTTATTTTAGCCAACATAGTTTGCAAATATGATCAATCTGTTAGAGAATGCTGATTGTTTCTTTAAGATGGAAAAGGTCTTCCAAGCTAGTTTCTGATGGATTCAAAGTCCTTGCTAGGTATATTACCTTCAACTTCAACTGTCTAAACCTACATAATAAACACTGCGTCAAAAGCAAACTTCACATCATTCACATGTACAGCAAGAAAAAGTTCCAATGTCGCTAAAGGCACTTTTACTACTTGTGAAAATATCTTGGAGAACCTGCTCGGCCTACAATTTGATCCCTTCACTTGCACATTTGATGAAGTGAAAGCGAAATGAAATAGATAGGGATCATTTGACAAAACGACCGGAAGAAAAAGAAGTTGAGCAATTCGAGTAATCTAAGTTGATGCTACTTTTAAATTTTAATTTTTACAAGATAAACAGATACACATTTTCTCCAAGTAATATCAACTTGCAAAATCTGCCTGCCTGTCTGCTGCACACAAAGCCACGGGCATATACTACTCTACTAACCGTCTAGATATGCATGAGAATGACGTTACTTTTTTGTCTGTCGGCGTTCATCCAGCATGGTTTACTTGACTGTAACGCAACATATGGAATCCACTTCCACAATCAGTTTTTAAATAGGAGTGGGGCGTCGCTAACTACAGCATGCATGCAACATGCAACTGTTGCTCAAACAATGTTACATTTGTTCAGAGTATGGTGGTGATCACATCATAAATAGTCTGTTTTACTTCCAACTCTATTATCATAAACACGCATAAAGTCATTCCCATTCACCATCAAAGAATGTATATTAGCTTTATTATTTAGATTCTGTTTTGGCAAGAAACATCTTTCCTACGCGTCATGCTACATCTTCAGCCCACACTACCACACATTTTAAAATGCACAACCAACCAGGTTGTCTTTTCATGGCATATTAACTAGAATTATCGGGCCTATACCATAACGTAAATCCAGCAATTATGTGGTGGTAACTGAATTCATAAAATCGCAAACAGATTGAGCACATTCATGAAGCACTTAACATAACATATAATTTGTAGTTTAAAAGGATTCCGTTTTTGTTAATGTGAACTTTTCTTGTGGTAATCCTTCATGAGTAGATACAATCGTGCTTTCACATGGAGTTGGCAAGTTTTAACCGTGAAGCAAAGTGTAACTCCGTACCGTAACGTTACATTACTACTACAATTCAGTCAGACTGCCGATATGCAAATGTGTGGGCTCAATTATCAACTGAATTTTAATGCATGATAATATGTGAATGAGATGTGTGCATGCAATTAACCATGCATGTTTAACCAAGGAACATGATGTGAAACGGATGATGTGCTTCATATTATTATGAGTCATAATATTCACCATTCCAGGCAAGATGATTGCTCATTTTTTTCGTACTGCTTTTTTTACGGCACTACGGCATGTGTTTGGAAATTGGCACTACCTCTGCCTCTCTATGAAATCACAAGAGACATCATCAGACTATACAGCTATACATGCCAGCCGGGCGACACAAATAAATCAACGTTTCCCAATTTCCTTTACAGTCACAGTAGATTAATCGAGCGCTATAATATGTAGTATGCTATCCTCATAAAATACTTGTGCCGATAGGCAGGGAATATTAAAATGCGGTTTTGAACGAAAAATGCAATGTGCATGCACGCTTTCATTTCATATGAACTTCAAGAGAAAGTACCAGTATGGTGCTAACACTGACAAGTCACTTACCTTATCGAGACGCGAACAAGACGCAATTATGTCTGTGGTGCGTGGGCTTTCAGCAATGATATGATTGGAGCAGTCACACCCACGCATTTGTAAATGTACACTAATCCTGGAGTACAATGACGATTGTCACGTATCCATCGTCATTATGAGTTTGAAAATTTACACACTGTTTATGATCGCTTCTTAGACACGAAATGAGTTTTCACGTCACAAAGAACACCAACGATCAATCAATATCACTGCTGCACAATTTCCAAGAAGTAGTTTACAAAGCATAGTGTCAGTCACTCCTTCTTTCTTTCTTACAAAGTTTTTCACTCCTTGCTAAATAAGTAAGAAGATACAGTTGTTTTGGGAAGTGCAAAATTTTGTGTGTGTACGTATGAGTGTGCGTAGTCAAGAAATAAAAATAAAAAATGTATCCTCTGTGGTCTCCCCTGAGAATGTGAGTCCACAAATAAAACTGAATACAAAGGCTTCTTTCAAAAAAGGAAACGGTTGAAACCGCAGAGACATGAGTGATTTGGTTTCCTTCCCAAGACCTAAGACAATTCTACATTAGGTTTCATTGCTAAAACAAGCAGAGAGAACACCGTCGTAATAATAAGAAAGCAGAAAACAAGAGCAACTACTTTTTGCACATTTTCTTGCATTATAGACGAGCAGCTGTGTATATACACCGTGGTCGTGGTTCAAAGTGGTTCATAAAAGTCAATTGGTTACATGCGTGTCAAAGAATCTAAAAAACGACTACTCCTCTGTTGGATCGTTATTACTAGGTACATATTATAAAAATAAAAATAATGTCAGTAGTAGCACACCAAACTATTTTACCGCACTGCACCAATACATGAGTAAGTAAGTAAGTATATTAAAAAGAAACTCCTTTTGTGTTAGTTTGCACTTTTCGTCCGCTCCCTGTCTACATGATGATGAAGAAGAAAGCAGAAAATGTTTTGTAAAACACCGGGTATTTCGCTATAATAATAAAAATACTTGAATAGCAAACGGTGCTACACAGCGTCAAAAGTTTGACTATAATTGTAACATGAACTATACAATCTCGCTTGCGTCTGTCTGCTTTATTAGACGTCGGACTAGTGAAATGTCAGGGATATAGGAAATGCATGCATACTTTTGGTCCTTTTGTATCACGGTGGCAGCGAAACTAGAAACCATTTTCGTCACAGGAGTAATAATGACATGGATATATCTGCTATTATCAGTAGTCAGCATTATTAAGCAGGGCAATGTACGCGCGTGCACAGAGTATCAGTTTCACTGTTTACATGTGAAATTTAAATGCAACTAGGTTCACAATATAGTCTATCTTTCATAACAGGTCTTAATATCTAATAATATATTTATGCATGTGTATGTGTCTGTTGATGTATATTTTAATGAAAGGTATTAGTAATATTGCATTTTTTACATGTACATTTATTAAGTTTCCAGTAAACAACCACCATCAATTATTTCACTCGTTTGTATACCAACAAGTAGGGTATGTTGACTCACATGAACGCATTCAGAAGAGGATCGACCCCAATGGAGTTGGAATTACTGTCAGAATAATACACGCGCACTGCGCACGCATAGAATACTGACAATGTGGCAAAAAAACATTTATAACGAAGCATTTCAAGATGGAAAAATATCCGTCAATTTAAAAAAAATGGCATCCCGATACATATAGTATATTTATTATGTTTGGAAAGAATGTAGATATTCGGAAATGTGTTTGTAAACTGTAAATTCCAATCAGTTGGATTTATGTATTTTATGGGCCTATATTGTTGGTTTTATTGCGTAGGTAATTAAGGACAAGAGCCGTTAAGTTTCATACTTCATTCATAAGCCTATGCATTTTTCCTGTATGTGGCTTGTATACTTTTTAAATATCAACCTATGCTTAAGACCACGAACAATAAAACGTTATCGCTGCTTACTTAAATAGTTTAGGTCACCACAGTCTATATCCTGCAAACTGTCGATCCACATACAATATTAGATGAATATTTTGGAGAAAATGCGAGAACGGTGGGCAATAATATGACATATCGTCTGATTTCCTAACAGTTATTCATCTTAAGCAGACGTAAACTTATAATTTTGTTTGGGCAGTAAATGACATGAAGCAGCGACAAAAAGTCTGTACGAGTATTATGTGCTATGTATATCACAAACTCTGGCATTAATGCGTAGGGAGATGTGGTAGTCAGAGCTAAGCCTTTTGTAAAGTACTGAGCTGTCAGACTCCATTATCGACAACCCTCGCTCTTTTCAGAGTACAATAAGCTTCAAAATTGTCACTTGGTCTCCTGCCGGACACGATATGCTAAATGAAATAATAATAACTGAATCCACTACGATCATTGACATTGAATGAAACACTTCTTTAATGATAAATAATGATGACTTTGTAAATTCTGTGTACTTATTTACTGCGTAGGTTTCCTTTTTTAATATGCTCCTATAAAAAAAGCTGGACAGCTTGAGCATAATGATCCGACAAAGGATCATTTTCCCAGGCATGGTTATTTATATTCTACTGGTAATGAATTTAATCACTGTTTACATATCGTACATCCATGGACAAACACGCATCTTACTATGTATGCAACCTGCTTGCACCAGATATAATAACAAATATACGTGAATTACGCTTCACGTAAGTACATACTGACTTTTATGATATTTTTTAACTCTGCTAACGATTCGCCAATCTTAGAACTTCCGTCAGCTTTTAAAGGATTACTCTGAACTCCCCTGTGTGTTTGCACAATGTTCACATTTCGTACATAGCTTACCCTTTTATGGCAGGGCTATAAAAGTGCCCGGCACTTTATTGGAATTTGATAAACCCAAGATGAACACAAACAGTTCATAATAATCACAATCTTCTCTAGGGCCAGTGGGTAAGATCCTTTTGTAGTTGTAATAAAGCAGTAAATATCTAAGCTGAGCTATGTCAGTAGATATTTAGTCAGCTCACCTACAACCCGATGATGTACAATGAACCACACACTGTATTACAAAAAGGAACACCCGCTGAATCACTGTCGATACGCTTGAACTCAATGGAGATCAACTATTTCGAAGCCAATTTTTTTCCCATTACAGATACAAAGTAGATTTTCTGTTTTATGAGGCATTTTCCATGTAAATTTTCTTCCAATCGGAATGATCCAGCAATGGATCATGATTATATGCATCAAATTGACACTCAATCTGTGTTAAATTGGGTACTTAAGCGTCAAAGGTTGTTTTGTTTTCATACGGCCAATAATATTTTGTCATTTGATATTCTTGCATTGACAAAAGACCTTGATTCCTTGAACGAGCACTGACTTAGTAAATTAAAGAAGTGATATAGTGGCTGAATTATTGATTTTCCCAAATGCCTCAATTTCCAGCATTGTTATGTTACGTGCAGTGCATTCTCTGAACGAAGAAGTTATTGTAAGTCTAACACTTCCAATAAAAATATTATACGAGTTGTGTTAAAACGGCAAGTCATGAATGACATTAATAATCTCGTCCTACAGCATTGTTAGCGTGTCGATGTCGATAATGTGAAATCCAAGTAAATAAAATTGAAAGCACAAGTCAATACACAGTGCAATCAGGCTTGGTGAAACTCAATCCAGCCGTAATAATAAGTCTGCAGACTGCAAGTGACCATACTTACTGTACGTTTACTAGAGTTGTATTTCATGCCAGAATAGTAAAAAAATTCTCAACACAGTTAATCCATTACTATTGCATCTGTCAAACAAATATTTGGCTATGCGAAGCAGTACATAAGCATATTATGCATGCAGTTTATGCGTTATGTGCAAAATAGCATTGTAAGTGTTGATGTTGATCGTTGTTTTTTAATGGTGTTGTTATAATGTCTGAATGCGAAACGAAAGAACAAAATGCAGCCTGACATGCTGAAAGGAACATTTAGAAAATAAATCAAGCAGGCAAAGCGTTTCCTCCGGACGATGTTGAAAGCTATGACGATGACGGATGCCACACATAATATGCAAATAGTGCTAATGCTACAGTAAAAGTAAACAGGGTATTATCAAAAGGTCATGGAAATAATTCGGAAGCAATTTGGTGAAATGACTTTAAATGAATGATGATTTCAAAGTTGCCTGAAGGAAAAAAAAGGAGAAAGTTAGGCAGCTGTAAACAAAATGGAATGTGATAGTTGGTGAGAATGAATGTAAGTAGACTTGGTTTCTCTTCTGCATGAGGTGTTTTACATGGATTTCCACGATTTCAAAGGTCTTAGCCCGAGATGTACACTTTGCTCTTAACTTTAAATCGCATTTCACCTCTCCCGCCAACGCGAATGGATTTGGAGAAAGCAAAATGTGGAAAGAAGAGCAACAACGGTAGCTTCAAAAGATTAACTTTCCAGTTTATGGGAATCAATAAAAGAGAAGACATGATAAATATCAGGAAAAGTCACCACTTTCTCTGAAAAGAAGCTCTCATATTATGTTCCTTCGTTGAAAGCTGTATTGAGGAAGGAAATAGGCTTGATTTCCGAGACAAGACCTAGCGATAAAGGAGATTCATAGAAAATTACTAAATATAGATGAATGTTTGCGCGTGTCTATGATGCTTTTCGACGAATAATAGATTAAGGCGATGAAATGAGCAGAAAATATGAAAATCTCTATTCAATGACTAGTTTTCTATGTTATGTCATACTGTAAATGTACCCATGTTTACATATTATGAAATGGTTTATATAACTTCAGCTTTCCTTTTGTTCCATATATTTGCCCCAGTCCTTTTTTCTCCGAGGCAGAGTAATATATGCATGTTAAAAATGATTGGATTGAAAAATTTATCAGTAAAATAAAAACAGACGATTTGTGGAAAACTTGGTGCTGACAGTCAAAGAATTTACTTGTCAAATTAGAAAAGGGTTAAAAATCATAACACTTCTCCTTTTTAATCTCGGGTACTTTCATGATTTCATGTCGTTTTAAACTCCAAACTGTATGCATCTATGTTCACCTCGTTAACAACATAACGAACCACAAACTCATATGCTCCAGGGCTGTTTTCCCTTTGATGAGTCATGATTTCTGAATTTCAAATGTATTTGCGATTGAGTTTTCACGTCCTACTTTTTACAGCACACTGGCATTCTGATAATCTGACAAATTCCAGAATTCTTCTCGGAACAAGTATCGCAGAGAATAATAAGATGGAAAACTATAATACTTCATCTTGATGTGATCGGTTTTGGTATGATTATAACGTTTTGAACATATAGAAACTCAGTTCTCAATTCATTCTGAGCACACATGCAGAGAACTGCTGGTATTGCCCCGTGATGCATATATTGCGCTTTTGTGCGGAAAAAGTGTCCATTATGAGATCACAATATAATATTCCTTGATCAGTAGCAGCAGTAGCTGAACTTCAATTACAACCCTTTGATCATTTGTTTATTTTTACCAGTCTATGGCATTTTGTGGAGTGACGCTTGAGTTTGGGTTAACTTTATCATCTGTTAGCATTAATATATATGCGTTCACATATGAATATTGCGTAACTTTTCTATTCTGGTTTGGCACTTACTTGGTTGCCCGCCTGGAATACGTTAATTGCGGAAATAAATTATCTGATTGGATCGGCATTTGGCAATGTAGCTCTGATGTTTATTGCGAAATCTTTTTTAATTCTTATGCAAATCAATCAAATTATTTTTGTCATGTGTTTGCGCAGAACAATTCATTTAATAACAGAGCGGAATTTTACAATGTTTACTTAGTTGTCCATTATGGTTTATTGTCATTAATGTGTGTAGCAGATTATGTCGGTTGTTGACTGCATAGGTTGATAACAGCTTTTCATATTTGTGCTCACAACGTGGGTAGGTTTACATTGGATTAAAGTTTTCTTTTCTAAAAAATATAATATTTGTGGAATTAAATAACAAAAGATACCTGCGTTGCAACTTGCAATAGTGTAATTTCACGCATTTTCAAAATCATAGGAGATTAGTTGTTTCCTACAACTCGTAACACCTTTTCAGCCGGCAGTAATGCAAAATGCATATTCTCCCGTGCACACCACAACCATATGCCTCTGTGTGAATCTTTATTGTACCAAGACACTACTTTTACCCGTACATGACCTTATGGGATAGATTGCGGCATTGGTCTAGGTCTCAGTGTCCTCAACTCAAATTCCCACTCGTTTTCAGTCAAGTTTTTCTCAGTAATAACAATTTATTAATAGTATCTTTCATAATGTATTAGGGTCTGGAGAATGCTTGAAAACAGAAATGCGTGATGGGCATTGTCTAATCTAATCTTCCTTGTTACACGAACAGGATATCTAGTAAATTCATGAGTCGAAGTATACATAGTTTTAGTTAAACATTACTATGCGATCCCAATTCTTTATTTTAATCTGTCAGATTTTCAAAGACACATGGTACTAAAAGTTTAGGACAACCAATTGAAATGAATTTTATATCATTTTTTTTATCCAATTGTTTTTCATGTGTAGAGGGTCAAATGGATTTTAATGATTAAACGACAGAAAGGTCTTTAAGAAATAGTACGTAGAAAATATAGGTATTACAATGAATTATGTAATACATTGTATATCTCCACCATTCAGACGGTTATTGCCTTTCTCGTTTAGATAGTGTTATGTGTACAATTTCTGCTTATAGAAAATTCATGTTCTGTACCTGTTAGGAATTGAAATTTTTGACATGAAAACGACCGACAGTATATTATGTAGGAAAACGATGTATTCATCCTGCTAAGGGAAAAATGGGATTCGTAAAATCAGTCGACATACTTTGTCGAGATGAGATGAAGCACTATTCCAGTCACTTAAGAACATGTCATCTCTGTAACCAGCTCGTTGTCAAATGTTAAATAAATATAAAACTGGTATAAAGTACCTATATATATTTAATACTTGTCTAGATCATACTTATTTCCTAAACCTTTTAAAATGTGAAATTGCATTTTTCAGGAGAGAAACTTCCACGATTTGATGGGTAATTCGTAATGGGTATGATAGGCTGTCATGCCTATGTCACGTACTTAGGTGGGGAAGATTTTTTCCAGAACATATACCAGTATTAGATTTGAAAAGCTGAAACCCGATTCCCGGAACATCAAGAAGTGAAATATGGAAAATAGTAAATTTAAAGCAAGTTCTGAAGCAATTCCAGCTGTGTATAATTGAGACAAAAGTAACCGCATAATATACAGCCGTCATATATGTATTTTCGAAGCCAAGTAGGTATATGCATAAACCTTTCATCTGTCAGCACTGCTCATTTAATAATGAGTTTAAAGGATTAAGTCACATCATATATATTTTTTTTTTGCTTTCAAGGAAAGACACAAAAAGCTTCGTAATGATTTTTATAAAGTGTATAGTAGTTTTCCGATTTTAGCCTTGAGGTCATGAGTGGTAAAGTCTAGAACTATCAAATAATTATATATCGTCCAACCGTGAAAATTATCTAGTTACTGAGCTTCCAGCCTCGCTTATTTTTATTCTTTAAGAATTACGTAGTTGAACGAGCGCATATTGGGGTTTAGGCTCTTTCCACAAAAAAACCTAACATTTCAAGATTTCCTTCTATGGGATAAATAAATATGTAGAAAGCTGTATATAATACACTCCTCTGCTCCTAGCACCAATGACTTTGTGAGGTGACAAATATATTAAATCGAGGCCTGACTAACTCCTTATTACAAAAGGAGTACGTATGCTTGTAAGCATCTCAGAAGAAGAGCCTTTAGAATTGACTTCTTTGTTGATGAAGTGTTCTAATAGCAAAGAAGAAAGCTTTTCTGTTCTCCCTTCTCCCCAAAAACCTTTCTCTCCCTCTGTCTCTTCCCTTTTCCCTCTTTCTACCACTTTCACTCTGACACACACTCTTTCTCTCGTTTCATCGAAAAAATATGCTGGTTGAGAGCATTGTCGTCGTAGTCGTCGTCGTCTCTTACAGAGAAATAGGATGGTGGCAAGCCGAAGAGAGAGAGAGAGAATGCGAGAAAATGTGGTGCTCACATGAGACACGCAAAACGCAAAGGGTATTTATGCTTCTAAACTGGTTGCACGCGTAAAGCAAACCAGGCAGAATGTGGGTAAGCTCAAGTTACTCCTGCACAAGTAATGCTACTACGCGCGCTGTTAATGGAATGGAATTGTGAATTCTGTTCAAGCGATGAATGCTCGAGTTGAGTCTCCTCCAGTTTTCTGGCAGCTTTTCGCACAGCGATACACAAACCTAGAATCGCTCTCGTCTATCTGTTGTTTATCTTTTAGCAACTTCTTTCCTTGCGGAAGTCCGACACTACTTTAGAAACATGCTAGTAGTGCTACTCATACATCACCAGTAATATATGGTTTTTTGAGAATAATACATACTCATTGTGCCCCACTCTTTTTTCTCAGTCTTGCAACTGAATTCCATGGACACTCAGAGAAAAGTGGGAGACGCGATAATAACAATAATGAGCACCATTACTATCACAGCTTCTTATTGCAACAATCGTTTTCTGAGGTTTACCATGGCTTCATCATAAACTTACGTCAAAGTGACGAACGGCCCGTTTTTACTCATATCGTAGCCTGGTGCCAGCTCAGCTATAAAATACCACGGTTCACTACCATTCTTCCGTGAAAGCAGCGTAATAGGTGTCCTCGTAGTAGCGTGGTTAGTGAAATGCACAGCTTTTTACTTAATTACCAAGTGAAGACTGTGATATAAAAATTTAAGTCGGGAAGCTGCTCTGAGCACAGCATGAATGATAGCAGCCATTCCACAAAATTGTGAACAAGCCCAATTGCAATTATTGCTCTTGTTGTTATTGTTATTATTTTTTATTAGTAACAGGCGAGCAAATTGTGTAAAAGTTTGCAAGAAAAGGGAACTTTTCATTATGATGAAAGTTGCAGTCTCATTCTTCCAAGAGATGGGCTGATTATTTAGTGAAGTTGGGGAAGTGATTGAACAGGAAAAAAGGATGACCACGTTCAAGCGGCGGTGGTGAAAAGGAAATGTGTGCGTGTCACACAAGGAATGCGACAACCTAAAACTTTAACATATCGGGTGCTGGTTATGGTAATCAACAGGCAGTAACTAACTAGCAGCTATACAAGTAGTGACACTAGTACCGCATTTCACGCTGACTACGATGATGATAATAGCAATCACAGTTTCCGTTCCTTTCTCCTGCTAATACACTTTTCCATATTACGAGTGAGCAGCAACAACAACAACAACAACAATACATGCTCATTGTCTGATCGACACAATAATACCTACACTATTTCTACCTTACTTGCCTCTTTGAGCTTACACAAAACGGCAAGAAAAAAAAGTTTGTGGGGAAACTCAGACTCTTGTACATTGTCAACAACTTTCCTCTCAACTTTCTCTCTCTCTCTCTCTTGTTGTTATTTTTGTGCTGGGGATTTATTATCGAGTGGAATTGTGTGTGTGTGTGCCTGTAGCACCATTGTAAAAAGATTTAAGGTGCACGTCTACCCTTCTTTTGGATGAACACTGCTACTGATGATGATGATGATGGGAACGGTTCAGCACAATTTCCCTTCTATTCAAAAAAAGAAGGCAAATATAATCCTTTGATCTTCTTGTAATTTATTTGACCTTAAGCTGATTACAGCTGAGTCCAAGACATTTTATAAATACACCCTACATAACAATCATAACCTAATATCAAATATCATAAACTGTTGAGGCCCACACAAGAAAAGGCTCATTCTGACGCAAAAGTCCACACACACACACACACACTGACAACAAAAGGACCTTGTCAATGTTGTGTCGTACTTTTCGCCCTCCCTTTTCGTAGAAAAATAAATAAATAAACTTTTTCTACACTACTATACCAAGTTGGATGAAGATTACATCATTGTGTATTGACACTTTTCCCCGTTATAGTTCATACAATAAAAAAAGTTTTTACTTGTGTGTACATGCTAGACTGATAAATTATTCAACGCCTTCACCGACTCCCTTCTTGTACGTTTCAAAAAGGATTAAAGTTGAGAGAGAGAGAAGAAGAAAATCATTTTCTAATATTGACGGGTTTATCACCATCATCAACAAAGAGTGATTGTGTCAACGTATTGTACAATACCCATTCAAACGTAAGTTTCGTTTTTTACTTTCTCTCTTTTGAATAAGGTAGACAGATCGTAAATCAAACACTTGCCCAAGGATTGTAAACAAGTAGAAGACGAAGTAGGAGTCAAAGGAGTGAGAAAAAACACTCGTCAACTTGAATTTTACAGTTGGCACAACAGTAAACATTTGTATAATACGCATACTTTTATATTTATAAATATTCCTAAGAATCATAGCAGAACATATATGCAGCTCTCTGTAGAAAAAGCGTGAAAGAATTTTCTCATGAAAACGTCTGTTTTTTTGTACTTTTTCAAGTCACTCAAGTCACTTCCCATTTGTGCAACAGAGTTGCAGGGCAAAGAAAAGGGGAACAGATAACGGTTTTCCCCGCAAATAAACTTTTAGCCTGCACTAAGCAGGAAGGTAAGCATATCTATTTTTATGTAGGTGTTAGGTTCACGTCGGATATGAGGCATGAAAAAGGAGAACCTTTAGGCCACGATGAATATAATTCCAACTCATTCGTCTTCATCGAAAAAGAGAGGAAAGGCAGAGGAGCACTTGTCATCATGTATCAGGAATGAGTTTACAGGTTATTGCTAAATAACATGCCTATAAGTATAAACTCTTAACTCTTCCAATGCATTCTTGTGTACACGCTTTAAAGTGACATAAAATAGGCCCTTTACCTCTGAGTAAATACGTTGTCCTTTCCAACTTGAAAAAGTTAGTTGCCTCCTAAAACTACATAAGATACGTGTTTATTGCGTGATTTCCCTGTCTGTTTTGGTTACTTTATCAAAAAGAAACACCACTTCATTCCGAGCCTGATCGTTGAGTGATGACATAAAGTTGAAAACTATATAGTTATGTCTTGTGAATATCTTGACTCTTGACTTTTATAGATGGATATGCGTGTACCTACTTAAATTATACGTGTATGTGTCGCATTGTCCTCATAAATTTAGAATCAATCTAGGCTCAGATCTCGTGCTGAGATGAGAAGTGTGCAGACGTTGACTCACTCTCGGTGAAAGCTAGCAAGAAAGTTATTAAAATGCATGATAAATGTCGACAAACACAAAGACACAAAGCAGGGTACAACGATACTCTAGTAGAGTTTATTCCACTGAGTCTTTATCAGAGTACCTATGTGCGGGTTTTCATCCTTCTTATATTGTCATTGCCTAACAATAGACATCTTCTTCTCCCAAGAGGCCGTCGACTAAAGTGCTTTTTTGATATACGTCTCAAATAATAACGTATTGGACGAAGCTCTGCGATAACAGGTGAAAGTTATTTGGTGGGAGGATTTTCTTCACAAAAGGAGAAACTCTGTATCTTGGTAGACATGGTCCATGTGCCTTTTGGACAGTTACACTAGTCTGTATGGAATGGGGCACACTCAGACAAGCTTTAAACGAGAATGAGGCTTCATGAGGCACAATCCAAAGGAATTTGGATACCCGACACTAGGATCAAACAATAGCGGTAACCATCTGATAGGTTTGTCTTTATGATTAGTTCCACTGTCAACAAAATGTGGCTTTTATTCTGCCCACTCAATTCCAAACAGTAGGCGTTTCACTGAGATGCTTACAACGTTCATATTATGGTATTTAGACAGTTGCAATGTATGTAAAGAGTTTGAGTTTGAACAGAGCAGTACAACGATTTTGGTAATTATTTGAAAATTTGCAGATAGGTAGATGGTTTCTGGATTTGTGGGCAAATTATGGCTTATTTTCAGTGAAAAATTATTGACGAGGGGATTAATAGGTTTAGTAAAAGAGTTTTTAGTCCTGTGATCAAATTTACTTAATTAGCGTCCCTTACTCGTTGCTACGTGAGCTGAGCTTACGGAAATTCCCATGATTTGATTAATATTAATTTCATACAAGCTTCGTTAAACAGGAAATTTGCTGAGAGACCACAGCGCAACATTATTGCCTCGGATTGGCGAAGTTTAAGCATAGTTTGCTGATTTTCTCTGTGAAGGATTTACCTTGACATGTTGAAGTGATGGTGATGGGATGACAATACGCTGCGTTGATGGTGATGGCTCGCTCTAGAGTAGGTAAGCAGTTTCCGAGCTGCATTATGACTATGAGCCTGGCGTCCCCAGTACATGCATATGTTTATCGGTGCGTGAAAGCCTAACACACGCCACACAGTCACACAAATAAAGAGGAGTGAAAGATAATTGACAATGCTCACTCAATCTGACTGATCGTCGAGAGTATCTGAAAGCGAGGGAGAAAGTGAGTTGGAACGAGTTGGAAATAGACTATAAGAGAGCCGATATCAGGGAAAGTTGCACTACAATCCATTATGAGCTAACCAACAAATTTCCACTTTCAGCATTTGTCTCACTCAAATCTAGTTCAGATCACATACACAAGTGCTCCCCAATTGTAAATAATGCAATATCCCATTTTCCCGTCAACCTAGACTCGCGTCAGAGTCAAGTACAAAATGAACAAATGTTTTCGTCATCCAGATTCAAGGCTCATTTTTTCCACTGCAATTATATATGAAGTGATGGAATTGCATTTCCAACTCCCAACCAAAGTTTTCCCATTCATTTGTAAACATTTCTTTTTCCCATTAGCATAAGTTGTAAGTTGGCCCCTGACTAGAGTACTACATACTTGCTGCTCTTTAAACAGCTAATGATGTCGAAACTTTTCTTCGTTTCCATCACATGATTGAAATGGCACTTGACTAATTTTTAGGGCTTGCACAATCTTCATGAAAGTCGGCTGGCATCAGAGCTCAAAATGCTTTCATGTTGTTCTTGTTTTGTGCTTTTTTTTTGGAGGGGGGAGGAGGGGGATGTGCAGTTTCTGACACTTCATCACTTCATCTAAAGTTTTTCACACAATTTTTGTGTGAAGGACCGCAGACGATGTACAATGTAGGTATGCACATATTTCGCAATATGAGCACTGGAGTTAGGTACGTGTGTAGATATAGATTGAGAATTTAATAGGCTTGAGGGCTCAAAAAGATCAGCAGTTGTAGTATTGGCTGTACCCATTCTCGGTTGGGCATACACATGCCTCACTATTTTTGACATCCAAGTAATCAATAGTAATTTGTAAATTATAGGCAGAACCTATAAGCGTTTTTATTGAAGCATAGAATGCATCTACGATCTCCAGTGAAACTCGTAAGCTGTTGGCAGAATATGAAGGTGGTAAATATGGGAGAGGAGGATCCTGTGCAGAATGCTGGAATTTCTACCTGAGGCTTTCACAAGACGCGTTCTACCCGATTGGAGAGAACCTATTTACTGTCAAACTTTGGCTAGCTTGTTCAACGAACAAAAGTACATAATACTTTTGATAGTTGTATTTCGTGTAATATATTTATCGACATGAAAAAAGGAAGCACTTACTAAGCTTCCAATTTTGTCCCTCGTCGAACCTGACATAGAATTGCTCTTAGTGAAATCCGCTGTTTCTCCGACTGCTGATGCACACAACCATTCCATTGCAACATGGCTTTTACGTAAAGCATACATAGGGATAGGAATCATAGACGCCGCCACAGTCATCACCACTAAAACAGACTGCGAGATTGCGAAATTAATCTTTTCTTCGACGATCTATCTTCATCCTCTCTTTACCGGGAAACCCGTATACCTACTCTGAACACCTCTAAGCACTCTAGGGTCCTATGCACCTCTCTCTTGGACAGAACAGAATAACATATTGTGTAGCGTCCATGGTTTTTTTTTTGCAATGCCAAGTTTTTCCTACAACTGAGTATTTTATTTTTAGATACATTTTTACCCCACAAAATTAGACGCTTCAAGTAATTTTGATGGATGTTATTTTAAAGACCTCACATTTATTCCATGAGCGACAAGTGAAGTGCAAAGATGACTTAAGTTGTGCACAACATGCATGGCTTACTGTAAATTATCTAGTCCCTGACAGCAATGCACTGCATGCATCCTGTTATTACTTGTGTGCGCAGTGGAGTGCATGAAAATGGAACGTTTTATATAACCAGCATTATTTAATGCATTTTTATGAAAAATGCGGTGTTGTATAATGTCTGGGATAAAAATAATTAGAAATTCTCTAAAGATATGTCTTACATCCTGTGCCAAAATATTCTTATGAGGTTGGTTGCAAGGACTGAAAATCTCGTATCTTTCAATTTCCCCTGGAGTTAGTTTTTTTTTTCAACCGCAGTTTTTTTACATGAAATAATCAACCTCAGCGAATTCGATAGATCAAGGTTCTGTTTAGCCGAAGTATCTTTGGGCTAAAATGAACTTGTTAAAAATATTTGATTTATGGTGGAGCGCCTGCTTGATAACTTTAATGATATATCTAGCACAGTAATCCAGTAAGTGAGTCGACTTCGTAACTGTTTCAAAAGTGTAACTTACCACAAACCTCATTTTCTGCAAATTGAATGAAACGAGATAAAGTTGAAAGTGAGACTATCGGTAGCGTTATCATTATCGCAAGTGTATGGATCTATGCTTACTTTTTGGAAGTATTTGTGTTTTATGTGCTTACAAGTGTCTCAAAATTCTGGTAAAACGAGTTAGCGTTAAAGCTATTTGTATGCATCCACTAATTGCTTCTCTAGTAATTCATGAATACATACTAAAGGAGTGAATGTACCAGTAAAAACCGTTCCACTTGAGCGCACTTGTAAAACAGCACTTTGCGCTTCACGGTCACTGTACGTATCACCGTCTTACCAAAATATCTAGATAAAATCGACTTTTTTTTACATGTATCTATGCTTTAAAAATATATTATTATTGTGTAGTAAGTACCTAAAAAAGCAATGTTGATTTTTCTCAATTAAAGTTTAGTAAACTACTATTATGCAATAATTTCGTTTCATACTGGAATGCTAGGATGTTTTAATACTTGACGCAGACCAGAGGTGCCAGAGGCGGTTTTGAATCTGATCTTTCTGTTTGTCAGTCTGTCTGTATGCATAGGCACCTCTCAATGAATAATTCCCAAAAAGTTTCCCCGATCTAGAAAATTTAAATCAGTTTGCACCATTAGATACTTTAGAGTTTTAACGGCGTTCCAAAGGGAAACATGCAAGTCCCTGTTTCTTGCATTCTTGTTCCTATTTTAAACTGAGGCTAGTTTTTTTTCAGATAGGGACAATTTTATAAAACTTTATGACAATTGAGGTGCTTTTTCGTCACCATAATTCATAGATGCATTCATTTATTATGTAATATGACTGGAGAATTGTAAAAGATTTAGTGAATGCATGTGTTGTAACAGGGTCAAACATGGGACACAACATAAACTTCTCACCAACTGTTCTACGGTTGAATAAACGAGCAACATGTTACAACAATCCACATTTTTATTTTCGGCGACGTATTTACATCAGGATTACTAATCACTGGATTAGGAATGACACGTACACAATTAGTGACAATTGGACTCACTTTTTTGAACAAAGAGGAAAAGTATCATTTGGGTAGGCCACAGAATAATTATTTTGTACCTACTACTGTGCTTAAATACTTTTTGCTAGTAGAGAAGGACAACTAGTGTCAAACAGTGGTTTACATTGCTGCATAAGTACTTTTAATAAATGCTTCTTTATTTGTCGGCAAGTTTGGATTGTTTTAAGTACGCAAGTACGACAAAGGGCATGTTTCACTGGAAAACGCAGGGGGCGAGTATCTGCATAGAAATGCAGTAGAAGCTCAACATATTTTTCAATGCCACAGTCGGAAATGGCCAAATCCATTTAACGATAAACCTCCAACAAAATCGCTGTCATCATCAGTAAAGTTGAGCTAAATGTCATTTCATTATTACTGCATCTGTAGCAATTCCCGTTTCAGACAAATTTCGCTTGAAACGACAAGGCAGACAAGTAAAATTCGTTTTCTAGATGGATGAGTAGGGAACATGAATAGACTTATATTATTTTTTGAGTTTACATGCAGATTTATATGAATCACAATTTTATTTTCATTTCATGGCATATAAGCTTGTATAGGTAGTTGTCCTGTGAATTTATCCGGCTGTATGATCATCATCATGTAGACATGAACAAGACTTCACTGGCCACTGCTGCTGTCTGTGCCACTGTCTTGCATTCAATTTTACTACTACGTAGATAAGTATAACAATTTCAACCATGATTTGCAGTCTGCTGAAATGCTCTCTAACTTTCATTTCATATTTCATCAAATCAGGCGATGATAACGTGGTCCAGCAATTCGTTTCCATGCTTTGTTGGTTTATGATGGTGATAAAAACATTTTCGTTATTTCTTCTGAAAAAAAACTTTGTTTGCAACTTACTTTTTTCATATACCACAGTAACTCCCATTTTGTCACGGTGGTTGGTTTGATTGCACAGCGTAGCTGGCGCTGAAATGTCTTGAAATATCCTGGTAGTCTATCTAATCTCATCCAAGTATCATTCATACCATAACTCCAATCAGAATGGCCGTCCTCTTAATGATAATGAGTATTTCATGCCAGCTCGGCTAAATCACTTACCTTGTTTCACGCGAATCGAGTTAACAAGGCTCAGAAACATAATAATACTAATAATGATACTAGTACACAAATTTTTGAAGACGAGGATCCTTTTAATTATAGACATTTACCAGAAAGTGATGTGTGGGTAATTCCCCGAGATTACAGTCGGGTAGCATGGCTGGAGTGCAAGTGATATGCTTTTTTATTTGCAAATATCATCATATCATTATTATCAGGTTTCATCTCAATTTCAGTAGTTTGAACCGTATCGACAGAAAACATGAAAATAGAGTGTGCAAAAGTAGCTTAATTATGGGATTCCAGGGTGCGATAACTTCCTTTTATCATTATTACGAAAAATTCCTAAGACGTTTTATGGAAACGATCAGGCTTGTCTGTCCGTTCGGTAATAAATTTTAAGCTAATGGCCTGTTGTTAGCTAGATATCATGACCTTTTACAGAGAATAATACACTGGCTGGTGTACATTGTCGTTTTTTTCTAAAAAAGGAATTTACAACATTACAACCTACTAAGATTGACTAATGTAGAAAATCAGAGTTTCCATCGTAGAGCTTCACACCTAGTAGTCGTAGTTCTAGCTTTGCTACCAATCTGAGCACTGGGAGAATTGTAAATTTTGCTTCTTCGCTACTTTGATGTACTGTGATGGTTAATTTTTGATTCAATCCAACGGACAATGTTCCTTTAAAAATTAAATATTAAGTGGTATCAGTTGTAAAAAATCAGATTACGAGGCCACTGTAACTAATTTTCATACAATGAATTGAAATTTGAGAGCTTTCGTTCTCACAAGTGACTCGTTGAATGATGTTAACTG
The DNA here is from genome assembly GCA_034700605.1 of Willowsia nigromaculata. Taxonomy (NCBI): domain Eukaryota; kingdom Metazoa; phylum Arthropoda; class Collembola; order Entomobryomorpha; family Entomobryidae; genus Willowsia; species Willowsia nigromaculata. The sequence continues at coordinate 22,796 of JAQIXX010001533.1, forward strand.
TTTCCCAGGTACCAACCTGAATCTACATTACACGGTTAGCTTTTTATACAATTTTAAAAGCAGATACAATTACAACGCATAACAATATTCAAACTTTTTTTTTATTTCGTGGAAATTGACAGGTGGCGTGTTTCTCGGGAAATCCTTCTATCACGAGATATGAAAAAATCAACAATGGTTTACACGAATTGTAAATTTTTACTTCTTTTTTGAATGAAACACAAAACAAACACATAAAAAGTGGGAAAATATTTTCTTCAATTGAGATGTTATGCCTAAATAATGGGCACGTGTTAAAAAATAGGTATGTTATTATTTTGAGTTTTTTAGCATGCATGGCATTTTTAGTGATAAATAACCACTTTTTATAGAGCTGTTTATAACGACCAGTTACATATGTGTAGTGGCAATAGTGGCATACGATTACGATCCTTTATGACAGTGAAGCTTTGAAATCGCATACTTTGTAGATAGGTAACAGTACTCAAGTTATTTTTTTCGTCTAGCACGAGATAAACACCAGAGACTAGACTGGGATCGGCTCCATTATATTCACCGGAGAGAATTCAAATACTGGTTTACCTTATGTTTTTTCCATTTTAACGGTGAAACCGTTACCCGATTTTCCTGTTTGCTCTGGACGTGACGCAAAGGAATCTGAAATGGGCGTAATAAAAGTTGAGCTCAAATTGTGTGCTGCTTTAGTTTAGCTAAAAACAAGGATGTATGTATGTATGTTGTGTGTGACGCAATTGTTGTTTCTTGACTACGACGGCCTGGAAAAGTGCTGTCGGCGCCGATTTTACAGGTCTACTTATGTGTGTGTGTGGTAGCGGTGGCTCTTCTAAAGAGAAAATTATTAGTATGATGCTTGCCACAGAATACAAAAATAACTTTTGCTTTCGGTCAAAATTTCCACTCTCACTTGAAAGAGTGTTGCAGTCAGTCAGTTTCTCACCGAAATTCTCACCTTTCCTCAGACTCATGCCTTTGCATCTTTTCTCCTATGGACTGAGAGACACAGAGTATTATAAAAATCACATAAAAGCAGAGAAAAAAGTAATTTTCTGTGATGGTGATTATGACTGTCATGTAACTGGAGATATACATGGAATATTATATGGCGAGTATTAAGGTAAGGTAGCTCGCTAAACTTGCTCATTTCAGCACCATTCAGATGCACTGATACAATGCAATAAAATGATGCTGCCACACACTCTCAAGTAAATGTTGCCGATGATGTTCTGTTAGCCGACACTGTCCATATTCCATAAAATTGTGTATGGGCGATGGTGGTTTTTGGTGATACGAATGATGTTTACTACTCCTCTTGTTGCATGGGTACTACTATTGGTGAGATGTAATGAACACGATAAGCCTAACGTCTAGCAACCTCCACACATATTATCTATATAGCAGTCTTATTATCGTTCCAGGGAAAAGATCGCACACGCTCAGAATTTTTGCGAGTATTCATGTAGTCATTGGAATGCTCGTTTTACGGCTCCTGTGTCTTATACCTAAAATAATATTTTCCTCCCTTCAAGTCAGAAGTAGTGCGAGTAGTTCTTTCTAAAACAAAGAGTTAAAAAAGATACGGTCGAGAAGAGAAGTGAGGCAAAGTAAAAAAAAAGAACTTTTCTTATTTTACTTAACTTGTAAACACACACACACTTTTCTAGAATGCCACTTTTTGATTCATTTCCGGACATCAGAATCCGTAAAAATATAGTTTTCATTGCATCATGCATCCTAAAATCTCATGAGCTAGCTGATACTGGATAATAATAATATTTCGTTGAGAATAGATCTACTAAGAGTACTGCTATACTCTCTTGTTTTCTTGTTTCTTTGATACACAAGTGTAATTTAATTTTTTCTTTTTTTGCGTTTAAGAAAGTGCATTAGAAATCCACGGTCGAGCGACGACGTCTCAACTTAAATATAGAGAAATAATCCTGTCTATATATTCTCTCATTTCACATTTTTTTCTTTTTTTCAGGGATTCCAGTTTTGCAGAGTGATCCAATTTGTTACATATTTTCCCCATTGCCCCGGATGGAACGACACCAGCTGAAAGTTTACCGCTGTAGTAGCAGCCGTCGCAGCTATAAAACAAATGGTTGGCTGGATGGGCTAGTGGATCTTCTTCCTTCACGCTCGCTCCGACGGTTTTCTTCCTAATATACTTTTACTAAGCAAAAAAATTCAAGTCCTGGACGGGGAAGAAGAAAGCAGTGATGAGATAAGCGTGTGTGATTTGATTTGATCTCTCTTGTGATCCCGTTTCGTTCCTCTTCACTTTCACCTTTTCCCGCTGTTGTCGTTGGTGAGCCAGCTTTGATACCGCTTTCTCGTCGAGGCTCAACAAAATGAAATGGATTTTATGGTTTTTTCTGTCGAACATGTTCTTTTTTGTCTCGGCGAGTTTGTGAAAATACGTTTACTTCAAGAACGCTGTCAGATATGAGAAAAAATGAAATAAAAGCTACTGACATCTACACATTTGGTTTGCATGACTTACCTGTGCTCAAAAATTTATGTTGTTTTTGCGTTGCAATGTGCTAAATATGAGAGGAAGCAAGTGACTGAAAGGTTAAGCAGAGGAAAAGTGACTTGGCTCAGATCTTACTCGCTCCTGTTAACCCTGTCATGTTGACTTCACATCAATTTGTCCATTGTCAGTTTCGCTCAAGAAAAATCCATGCAAACGGAATAGTGGAAGAGAAAGTGAGCACTAGTGGCAAAGTGTATGTTTGTATTTGGCTTACTTTCTTACTTATTTTTTTATGCACTTTACCTACCAAAAGACATAAATAGCAGCCTAGTGAAAGGTTTGAATAAAGTGAACACTTTTTTCTCCCTCTGTATTTTATGATATATTGTAGTGGTGTAACATGTGCTGCCAAAATTGTGGGGGTTGATCAGAAGACGAAGAAACGTTCCACTTTTCTAATTTATACTTTCACAAAAGAAGCTTAGAAAAGCCACCTTAAAAACGGTGTGGTGCAACCAGACCACTCCACAACAAACAAAGTTGAATCAAAATTTATTAAATCATTTGAGCAAATTTTCCTCTGTCTACACTCAGTTTTGAGAAACGACCACATTCTATTAAATACTTGGCTACTGATGATGATGATGATAATCACAAGGAAGGGGTAGTATAAGGAGGGGAAAAAGAGTAGTGCATGCATCCCGCTATATAGAAGCTCTTTTTTCTTTCCACAAAAAGTGCTAAAAGGAGAACTACGAACTCTTCTTCAAACACCAAACACATCCTGTGTGCTCTCACTCCGTACACAAAAAACAGCGCAGTGGTTTAGTGGTTACTTTTGCTGCGGTACTTTTTCAACGTCAAACGAATGAAAAATATTTCATTCTCTCATTTTGTGTGCATCGACTATGCCTTTTTATAAGTTTCCCGGACTTAAGTAGTGGTTGTTCCATGAAAAGATGACGTCTACCACCACCACCACCGTGACGATGATGATAATGATGACCATTGAAACGAAAGCAACATCCAGAACGCAGTTAATTGCATTTCACAATGAGAGCATAATAAGATGTGTACCTTATTATGATTGCTTTCAGTACTTTTATTCCTGGTTACTGTTGTAATGGTGTGACAGGTACATAGACGACGCGAGAAAAGTGATATAAGCAGTGACGATAGCTGAAAGCAATTACCACTGTTAATCATGTTAGAAGAGGAAATGGAGCGACTTATGCAGGGGGTGGCGAATGGCACATTTTTGCTGGATAACTTCAACTTAACAATACCATTGGAACCGGGTCATGGAGATGATACAGGCCGAAGCAGTACTCCAAGTAGCCCCATGTTACCCAACAGATTGGAGCTGGATGTTCGAGTACAAATCGGCCTCTACTCTGTCATATTTCTTCTTGCCATTCTTGGAAATCTTGCAGTCATCCTTACGCTCATACAAAACCAAGGCATGCGGACGATTACAAACTTGTTTCTGCTCAATTTGGCCATTGCAGATTTACTTGTGGGTGTCTTCTGCATGCCATTTACACTCGTGGGAATTGTGCTCAAAGACTTTGTATTTGGAGCGGTTCTCTGTAAACTAATTCCATATCTCCAAGGTAAAGTAGCATCGCATGCCATGCTTTCCTTCACTTTCTTATTCCATTTATCGAAATAAATACATTATTCTATGTTTCTCTGACTCGCTCGTCCGTATTGTCGAGCAGAAAGCCATTTCTACGTGTAAATCCCTAAATATATCTAATACATTATGTACTAGTTCGAAAAAAGAATTACCGAAAACGCTAAAAGCTTCTGTTTACTATAAAGTAATGTACTCATATTATACTTGAGCCATACAAGTAGTAGCATTCTTTCTGGAAAAAATGTGGCACACAAAGCAGTGGGGTCACATGTAGTGCTCACGCGAACAATAAGAAAACAGCATGACAGTTTCAATAAATTCTCCCTCTCTCTAAAGAAACAGCCCATTTACTCTGCTAAATAAATAAACTGCCTCTATGATTAAATTCCTTATTGCGTACTTTATCACATTGGAAAGAAATGCAGCGTCGCCTTTGATTCCATGAAGTATTTTTGCTTTGGAAATAAACAGGAAGCTGAGAATTCATCTTTCCTTGCCGCTCTAACTTTGTAACTTCATATATAGCACACCACAAACGGATATTAAATATTTACAAAGTGATAAAGACATTGACAAAGTAATTTGGGAAAAACGGTTTTAGTTAATCCCACAAACAGAGTTCATTTTAACTTCAATATCAAGTTCAATATTTTCGTTGGTACAGGAAAGTAAACTAAATATCTTTAAAACCAGAAACATTTCTATTGTTTATTATTACCGGTAACACAACACAGTATATATTTCACTCTGAGTAAACGGAAACGGTTTGTCGACAACATGCATCCAATTATGTCTGCAGGGTGGGAGGAACATTGGTACATCAAGCCAAAATTTATTGAGCGTAGCTCCGTTTATTATGCAAAGAAACACCGAGCATAATATTTATTTTTCTATTTCAGTCAATCCGATGTTTCAATTCAATTTATGAATAACCTGCAGTTATTTTCCCCAAATGAAAAGTGAATCAATTTCTTTTTCAAATACTTATACTCATTTCGATACAATGTGATTCATGAGCCGCAGCATATGAACAAGTTTTTAGTTCAAAAGAAAAGACCAGCATTTAGCAAAGTCAGGAGTTAGTGTAAATGTTCGTGTTTGTTGCAATTCATTATCGCACAAATTTTGGAAATCAAGAATTTTGTTCACGATGAGAAAACGCACCCCAAAAATAACCACATTTTGGCAGCGCAGGTTTAAGTGAACATCGTCCTATTATGTTTAGACAAGTAAGAATCCGTTTCTCAAACAGTTTACTATACAAGTTTGTTGGGAATTGGAATGTGAGTACTTGCAACGACCAAAGAAGGGAAGAAAATTAAATGTATTTTGTACAAATGGAATTCAGTACGAATCACAGAATACGCCCATGGTCATTTGTCATTTAGTCCAGCGGGGCGAAACCAAGTCGAGCAGAAGTCTGGAATGGGATATTCCACACAAAGGCTGTCCACGAAACACAAAGACATTAATACTAAAGCAAAAATAAACGCAATGTATAAATACTACTACGGAAAGTGAGCATAATATAGTGAGAGCACTGTAGTAAAATAATAAGTCATTGAATTGCTTTGAATTCAACTACTTCCATGACTTGACCTTTTCTGATATGAGTGGCTCCTATTGCTCCACGATTTTTTATTATGTCTTGTTGAGATCCTTAACTAGTTTGCTGGAGTAATTCTTTCATGGCCAGATAAGCGGTAAATTGGCCTGTAATGTGGGCCGAGTAGCTTGCTGCACAGTTGACTGAACTGCTTACTCAATTTCCCTGTTTTTATTTACGATTGATATTAAAATGATAGGAGCAGGAGGAAAGGAGAAAAATATGCGTCAGGTTGGAATTTCACTTTGGGTCATGTAGACCACCCACGACTACTCTCCACAGGAAAAACAACTTTCATACGCGTTCCAACCAGCACTTTCACTCAGTGCAGCCGTAGTGCGTCGGCACGTGGAAGTGAACCTGAAAGAGAATGATTTCCCAAATGTAATCTTGTACATGTGTCTAGTAAATAACATTGCTCATAGATTAGCAATGAGTAGTATTGCTCACAATAGAACAACGCATAAAAATGAAATGAGAAGAATGGTTTATTGATTGTTTTTTTTGGTTTGGAGCACGCTACATCTGACCGTGAAAATTGGTACTTGCTTTTTTATTATAAAAATGGTAATTAAATTAAGTGACTACATTATTCATGACATTGACTCACGTAATTCCTCCAACCTCCAACCAGATTCGCCTTACTTGTTATCCCTTTTTTGCCGTACCTCTTTGGTAGTGCGTCAGAGTGAATGTTTTTCACAATAATAAGCAGTGACAGGGAAAATAGCGGTTAATTAGTAATGCAGATTCAACATAAAGTGCTTAGCTCCTCATTAGCCTTTATGCTGGCTGATGGGGTTGAAAGGATTCTAATTAAGATGAAATGACTTGAAAACTCCCAAGAAAGTTGTACATAATACGAGTATTTTAAATACAAATGATCAGAAATAATGAGATAACGAAGTTTTTGTAAAAGCTTATAGGCACGACCTTAAATAAGTGAAGTTACCCTTCCAGATAACACACCAATTTTTTCTCAACTTTGAGCTTGGCTATTCATTATATTTATAGTAGATCTTTCCAACTCCCGCAAACATGAAGCCAAACTGTATAATTAGGACGTAGTGCATATATAGGTTCTGAAAACCTGCTCAAATTCTGGCAAAATTAGGGAAAACTAGAGCTGAGTTTAAAAATACTAAAGTAAATCGACGCCCCCTATAAAATAAAAGATGCTGAAAGCAATAACAAGATTATTAGTTGTTATTGCTACTAGCTGCATTTAAAAAACGTGTACGAATTGCTTGCATATCAGAAGCAGCTAAAAGTAAGCTTAAAATAATTCTTTGCGAAATCTTCGTCCACATTTTATTCCGTTTCTTAGCGAATCGAAATTACGAAATGTTCCATTTATTCTTCAAGGCGATGTTTTAATTTAATAGCAACATATTTAGTGTTTTAGTAGGAATTCAAGAATGTCTTGGCAATATAACAGGCAAGTACGCAAGGAACGCAAGCTTACAGCAATCTGGTTACGTTTAAAATAGTTCTACATGATGAAAGTTACTTATTTGCACATGTTAGTGGTGTGAGTCCCATCCTGACTCTGTGGACCACAATGGCAATGATGTGAGAGAAGAGAAGAAAGCTCTATGTAATTCATATGGGTTCTTAAACAAAAATGTCTGAGAGGAGATGCGAATATACAAGAGTTGGTGTATAAATCGAATGCCTTTTACGATTTAGCAAACTTCCTCTGATAACTGACATTCGAAAAATGAGTCTGACATTACTAGAAACTAGGAATTTCCAAGACTTTTTTATGATTTGAAAGGATTCTATTGACATCTCTTGGTTCTTTGCATACGTCAGCTACCATATTACTCTTTTTGCACAAGTCAGTCTTCTATGTTCCTACTGTTCTCTAACGTACTATAACCACTCTCCTTCATCTCATATACGGAAACGTCATGGGAAAACAAATTATTCATTATATGTTGACAAGTAGTCCTGTTAATGAAACTTCAAATTGTCACTTCTTCCCGGGTATTTATGATGTTATCCATAGGTTGCAATTTTAAAAACAATAAATACACATTTGTATGTCGGGGCTGTCAAAAGCAGACACGAAAAAATCTGTGCATGACGCTTTATTTTGCATGGCTTCTTTTCCCTCCGTTCTAGAGATGCTGTTTTGTAGTGCGCTGCTGCGGTGTTGCTCTCAGGAACCTTCTGCAACTGATGCTGGAAATGAGTTACATGTAGCATGGCAGACAATAATATACACAAGCTTTAGATTTATCTCTTTATTTTCGCAATAATAATGCCTACAATCTAATATATTCTTTCAGAGAAAAATATGCTATTGCTCTCACCATTTGATTTTCTCTTTTTTCCAAGTTTTCACATATCCTTCGAATTTCAAGCTCTAAACTTAAACCTTGAACATAGCCCTGCTCTTGCTCTACTATCCCTGTTGTGGTGCTAATGCTCCGTTGCAATATTACTTTTTTCTGTTTTTTATATACATACCAGCTCACATATTACACTACATGCACTTTCATACACATGTGTCATATGGATGGATTTTAAATAATCCTCAGAGAGCACTTTCCTTGCCTTTCGGTAGATTCATGGACGATGGTTTATTGCACGCTGTACACATGCATGTCGTCGTCATGAGAGGAGAAAAAAAGCTGGCGGTGGCTCTTTCCACTGTCCTCCTTCCTCCAATTGAGTTAGTAGCAAGGCGTCTAGAAAATGGCAACTCGAGTGATTCTTTCTCAGTGTAATATATACCAGCAAACAAAATTTCTAATATGTACAGAGAAAAAACGCAGTAAAAAGGTGATGGTATACAGCACACTTAACTAGACCTTACTCACACATACACACATGACATTCTTTTACTTTAGAAGATGTGTTAAATACCAGGATCAGAAGAGGAGATAGGCAAGAAATAAATTCATGGGATAAAAAAAATAAAGTTTTACGTCTAGTCGGTGGGTAGGTAGTAGAGCTCCAATCTTTTAGCAGTAGCACTTCTCTCCCAACTTCCCGTTCCCCTCCCCACTACCTGCGTACATGCCACAACAAAATGCAAAGAGGGAAAAACTCTGAAAGAATGTATTTCTCTACTACTCATGCATGATTGCATCTTTGGCCAGCTTTCCCCCAAGTTTACGCTCCCATGATTTTCGCTCACAACTATTTTCTCCACTTCCATTTGGATATAATTTTGTACTTATTCTGCATGGGTATTGGGGAGTAAGTAGGCGACAGCAGTGTTCTGTAAATTGCTTTAAATTTTTCCATGACATGAATCCACATAACTTTCCAATGAAAGCTCGTCTTTGTTTATTCATTAGAATACCAGAAAGCGGTTTTGTATTTTCTCACTGGTAAGCACTTTTTTTCTGACAGCTTTTGTCAGTGGCTATATACTAGCCCACTTGCTTTTACTTTATCTTCCTTGCAACCAAGTAGGGAACAAATCCCGTCACAACACTCCACCAGTCATAATGTTTTGCAGTGAGTTTAAGTGTTTCTTAGTCATACATCACGATGAATCTGGTGTTGTTAAAAGTAGCCTTGGTAATGCAGTAGGAGTTGTGTTGGTTAAAGGATATAAGTAGTGGTGGTTTGGTTTGCCTGATGCATTTCCTTCTAGAGTATCATTTTTGATCCTTCCATCTGCACAAAACATGCATTGTTGATGTTCTCTACGGTAGGATGCTGGAGTGAAACTTCCGTTTACAATACCACTCACTCACACCGCCGCACAGACCTAGCTTTCCGAGCTGAAGGGAGTATAAAGAAAGCTGTGTGGTGGCTTGATGGCTCCTGCTACCTATAGCCCCCTAGTTTACGATGACAACAATAATATAATCTGCTGGGGCATAATAATAACGGTGATGATCTCTCTTGCGTGAGCTTTTTTCCCTTTTACGTCAACACAACCGTATAATATTGTCGTCACTGCTTGTTAAAACCTGTTGTGTCTGTATACTCGCAAAATTCTAGCGAGAGAGAATGCTTTGTGCTTTGAACAAGATGTATATACCTAAGTGTATTCTAACAACAACAGCCAAGGAAAGTTCTGCAACGCTGGTTGGAAAATTTATATGGGGGCAATATACATAGTTTTGGGTTCCCTCAGTTTCCTTCAAATAACTATATCCATGTCCGAATCACCGACACAATAGCGATATCACAAATCGCGATATTATGGTAACATTTGACGAGTTTGGCTTGGTGCTAAA